>ML427441.1:0-133074 GCA_005239525.1 Nicotiana knightiana
ATGTCTTTTGTTTTTATTTAGCTGGGCAAATGTTTCCCCTGTAGATTCCCCCGAAACATTTGTAAATTTTGTTAGCTCTTTGTATCTAAGTTAGCATATATGTAGTAAGCTAACATGTGGTCTTTTTTTGCTATTTGAAGCTTCTATGCTTCTGCTTCTTGTAATATTTTGCAT
This sequence comes from Nicotiana knightiana, assembly GCA_005239525.1. Taxonomy (NCBI): domain Eukaryota; kingdom Viridiplantae; phylum Streptophyta; class Magnoliopsida; order Solanales; family Solanaceae; genus Nicotiana; species Nicotiana knightiana. The sequence goes on from ML427441.1 coordinate 175, forward strand.
CTTCTTGATGACATCAATGAAGCAAATTATTTCATCAAAAAGAAGACAACTGACAACTCTCAAATCACCTTAGAAGAAAATGTAGGAAAATTAAAAGATGAGTTGTATAAGAAAGATGAACAGATAAGAGTGTTGAAAGAGGAACTTGGTAAGGTTAAGCATGAACTAGACAGAACTTGTAAATGGAACAAATCCTCTGATGCTTTGACATGGATACAAGAACATCACAGTAGCAATAAGAGAGGACTTGGCTTTGGGAGTCAGCTGCCCAAATGGGATCCTAAAAGCAAGTACCTCACACTTCCTGAGAACAAAATTTGTACTCAATGTGGTAAGACTGGTCACTACAAAAGTGAATGTAATGTAAAAGAGCAGGCCAGTCTGAAGAACAAAGTTCGAAGGAAAAATTGGTTACCTAATTGGGCCAGAAAGAATTTAATTCATTTTTTTGCCTATAGAAAAGGACCCAAACTAGTTTGGGTTCCTAAGACTAACCCTTGATTTTCTTTTGTAGGTTCAAGTGAAAGGAAGTAGCCAGATATGGTACATGGATAGTGCTTGTTCAAAACACATGACTGGCAACAAGGATTAGTTCCTTTCACTTGAGAACTTCAAAGGAGGAAATGTCTCCTTTGAAAATGGAAAGAAAGGTGAAATCATTGGGGTTGGTAAGGTAGGTAAGGATGACACACGTTCCATTGAGAACGTTTACTTGATAGATGGCTTGAAATATAGCCTGATCAGTGTGTCACAACTGTGTGACAGAGGTAACCTGGTAGCATTCACTTCTACAAAGTGCTTTGTAATAAATTTTATCACTGACAAGATTGTTTTGCAGGGAAAAAGAGTGAACAATATTTATATCATAGATTTGTCCACACTGTCAGAAAATAAATTAACATGCTTGAGTGTGCTGGACAGTGATCCCCTCCTTTGGCACAAAAGACTTGGACATGCTAGTCTAAGTCAACTCAACAAATTAGTCTCCAAGAACTTAGTGATAGGTCTACCTAACATTAAGTTCAAAGAAGACAAAGTTTGTGAGGCTTGTGCAAGGGGGAAACAGGTAAGATCATCTTTTAAAAGCAAGAAAATGGTAAGTACCACCAGGACGATGGAACTTGTCCATATGGATCTATGTGGTCCTATGAGAACATTAAGTAGAGGTGGTAAGAGATATGTTATTGTGCTTGTTGATGATTATTCTAGATTTACCTAGACATTGTTTCTAGCATATAAAGATGAAGCATTTGACATGTTTACTTCTTTTGTTAGAAAAATTCAGAAACAATTAGGAAATCAACTTGCATCAATTAAGTCTGATCATGGCACTGAATTTGAAAATGCTAAATTTGCTGAATTTTTTGATGAGCATGGCATAGATCATAACTTTTCTGCCCCTAAAACTCCGCAACAAAATGGAGTGGTTAAAAGAAAGAATAGTACACTTGAAGATATGGCTAGGACTATGCTTCTTTCTAGTAAACTAGACTCATAGCTTGTGGACAGAAGATATAAATACTGCATGGTATATCATAAATAGGTGCATGACTAGACCACTTGTAGAGAAGACTCCCTATGAGTTACTTAAAGGGAGAAAGCCCAACATATCCCACCTTAGGGCTTTTGGTTGTAAGTGCTTTGTGCACAACAATGGCAAGGATTCCCTAGGTAAGTTTGATCTCAGAAGTGATGAGGGAATATTCTTGAGATATTCCTCGCAAAGTAAGGCTTATAGAGTTTATAACAAAAGAACTATGGGTGTTGAAGAAAGTGTGCATGTGATTTTGGATGAAACTAACATTCTTTCTGAGAGACAAGAACAAGAGGATGAAGAAATTGGGCTGATCAGAAACTCAATCCAAACTGGAGCAACACTGGAGGAAGGAACTGGTTCATCCATCCCGGGCAACATGACAGGGAGAACTGAACAACAAGCTAATTCCCAAACCTTATTGGAACCTGTCACTGATCCTGTTCCACAGCAACAAGGCACTGTAGGACCTTCAAGTAATAACCAGTTGGTTGTAAAACCACATAGATATCAAAGTTTTCACCCCATTGAGAACATTATCACTGATCCAACCTCTGGAATCAAAACCAGATATTCTCTGAAGAATCTTTGTGCTTTTGATGCTTTCGTATCTCTTATTGAACCTAAAAATGTTGCTGAGGCTTTGCAGGATGCAAACTAGGTAAATGCAATGCAGGAAGAACTCAACCAATTTGAAAGGAGTCAAGTTTGGCATCTGGTACCAAGACCCTTGGATAGATCAGTAATTGGCACAAAATGAATTTTCAGAAACAAACTTGATGAAGACGGAACAGTTACAAGAAAGAAGGCAAGATTGGTGGTTCAAGAATATAGTCAAGAGGAAGGTATAGACTATGATGAAACTTTTGCTCCGGTGGCAAGGTTGGAAGCAATAAGGCTCCCCATAGCCTTTGCTGCTTACATGGAATTCACCTTTCACCAGATGGACGTCAAGAGTGCTTTCCTGAATGGCTATCTAAAGGAAAAAGTGTTTGTCAAGCAACCTCCTGGGTTTGAGAACAAGGAGAACCCTGATCATGTGTACAAACTTGACAAAGCACTGTATGGACTCAAGCAAGCACCCAGAGCATGGTATGAAAGATTATCAAAATTCTTGCTTGAGCATGTGTCACACCTCCTTTTTTCCCGCCAAGGGGCATAGGGGAGTTTTTCTAATTAAAGTGATAATAATCGAAACGAGATTATTTATACAAATTCAGAGTCGCCACTTGGAATAATTTATGGTGTCCCAAGTCAGCGGTTTAAAATCCCGAATCAAGGAAGTTTGAATCTGTATTACAGCCCGCGAAACACAGAAATCCGGGTAAAGAATTCTGTTAACCCGGGAGAAGGTGTGAGGCACTCCCGAGTTCTGTGGTTTTAGCACAGCCGCTCAACCATTAATAATTGGCCAAATTATCTGATTATTACAAGTTTTAAGCCTATTGTGCATTATTAACCTTTTAAAACCGCTTTTAATTATTTTAAAACAATTATGGAGTTTATTTAAATAAGTCGCGGTGTCGCGCACTTGTTATTTTTGTACACATCGCAAATCACGTCACGTGAAACGCACCCGTGATTCACAACGTGTTTATTTTAATTATTTGAAGTTGGGGATCGAGTCACGCCATCATGCACTCGAATTTTAGAGTTATGTATCTATGACTATGCCACAAGAATCGTACCTATAGTCACGATAATTTATTATTTATTGATTACTCCCAAAACAAACTACAATGTTCACAAGTTGATTTCCTACATTTGAGATTAATTGAAAGAGGTCCGTAAATTATGAAAATTATTGAACAAGTCGCGATGTCGCGCACTCGTTTGTTTTTGTGCACATTGAGAATCACACCACGGGTACCATAACCGCGATCTACAACATGCTTATTTTATTATTATTAGAAGTTGTAGTTAGGTTACACGAAATGCACACCCAAATTGAGATTTATGTATCGTGACCATGCCACGGGAACCGTACCCATAGCCACGATAATCTATTATTAATTGCGCCCAAAACAAACCATCATGTTTGTGATTTGGTCGTTTTCCATGAAAAAGATTAATAAGTCAATACTTTCAGTTGCTATCATTTTTTCTTCCTTTTCTAAAGTCACATTCGACTCTTTGTAAAAGAAAGAAAGACCAAAAGTATTTCCCTGTCAAAATCTCACATATCACAATCGCTTATAAATTGTTTCTTTGCTTATGGAGATCGGCAAGTCCTCTGGAATAACTACACTGACATAAAGTGAACTCATTTCGACAGTACCATATGAACGAACAAACAATATCAAAACTCAGTATTCTTTAAACCAATTTTGAACTAATTACCAGGCAAACAATTATAAAGCACAGAAGTAATCAATAAAGTAGAAATGGACCTTTCAATAGCTAAATATTCTTCGATACAACAGGAACAGAGATCTGCTGGACTTTGTATGAACTAACCATGACCCGAAACGGCACCGAGAACTTCGAATTCGAACCGCGACTAACCCGAATCAAGCAAACTCCCATGATTAAAAATCAAAATCGAAGTTGAGAAGAGGGAATAGAAATATTTTTGTATTATTTTTTTTCTCTTTTTCTGAAACTCAAAATCAAAAGAAGAGAACCCCCAAAATCTACTATTTTGTTCCCTCTCTATTGTACGTTACTGTTTTTACCATTTTTTCTTTTCTTGTTTGTTTGTCTCTTTCTCTCTTTTTTTGTGTGGCTTTTCAATTGAAAATAATAAGGAAGATGAAATCAGAAGGTGGGGAAGGGGAAACGGTTAAAGCTAGAGATGTAGCTATTCTTCATTTAGGAATTTTTTGGAATTGAAAGATTGTTTTCAATCTTTTTTTCTTTCAAAAAAATGGCTGCCGTTTCTTTAGGGATCTGTTTTTTTGTGTCCAAGAGATGAGTGAAATTAGGTTCTTTTAATGAGTGTGGAGATTGGTATTGGGCCGGGTTGTGGGCTAGGGCGAATGGGCTAAGGGATTGGGCTTGGATTTTAGGAATTTGGGGTTGGGTCCATATCTTGTTGGGTTTGGACTTTGGGATAAAAAGACTAAATAATATAATGTATCTATAAAATATAAAGATCACTCTTACTTAAAATAAACTATTAAAAATAAAACTAAATACTAAAAGTGAAACTATTTTTGTATTTTTGTGCTAGAAAATAGAATTAAAATTAATAATAAAGCGAAATACTATAGGAATAAACTCAAATAAATATTCTAAAAATACTAGGACTATTAAAGAATAATTCTAATGTGCGGGTCAAAAATTACATGTCTACAACATGAATACAAGAGAGGTAAAATTGATAGTACTCTATTCTTGAAGGAAAAAGGTAAAAATCTCTTGGTAGTTTAGATATATATAGATGACATAATCTTTGGAGCAACTACTGAAAAGCTAAGTAAAGAATTTGCTAAACTGATGGGGAGTGAATTTGAAATGAGCATGATGGGCGAGCTTAATTTCTTTTTAGGCTTATAAATTAAACAAAATGCAAATGGAACTATGATCCATCAGCAAAAGTATGTGAAAGAGTTTCTTAAATGATTTAAAATGGAAGACTCCAAAGAAATTGACACTCCTATTGCAACAGCCGCAAAACTAGATGTAGATGAACCTGGTTCATCTGTTGATCAAAAGTTGTGTAGGGGAATGATTGGTTCATTGTTGTATCTCACTGCTAGCAGACCTGACATTGTTTTCAGTGTAGGACTTTGTGTAATATTTCAGGCCAATCCAAAAGAATCTCACTTAACTGCAGTAAAGATAATCCTAAGATACCTAAAAGACACCACTGATCTGTGTCTTTGGTATCCTAAAGGTAGCAACTTTGATCTTGTGGGATATGCTGATGCTGACTATGCAGGTTCTCTAGTAGATAGAAAGAGCACCTCAGGTATGGCACATTTTCTGGGCTCATGTCTCGTGTCTTGGGCCACTAAAAAGCAGAATTTTGTAGCTCTATCTACTGCTGAGGTTGAGTATGTGGCTACAGCCTCATGTTGTGCTAAGTTATTATGGATTAAACAACAACTGATGGATTTTGGAATAGAGGTTAGATGTATCCCTATCTTTTGTGATAACACTAGTGCTATCAGTATGACAAAGAACCCCGTTCATCATAAAATAACAAAGCACATAGATGTTAGACACTATTCTTTAAGAGCAACTATGAGAAGGGATTGATCTTTATTGAATTTTGTGCTACTGATAAACATATTGCTGACATCTTTACAAAAGCACTAAGTAGAGAAAATTTTGAAAGGAACAAGTTAGAGTTAGGGATGATTAAGATCACCTAATTGAACCAGTTCATAATGTACATGAAAAAAATTAAAAAGGGAAAAATGAAAAAAAAAATTGGCTAGAAATTCTGAAATTTGTGTAAATAATCAGATTAATCGTTGCTCAGTATCATGATGTAAATAGCATACTCTCTTGCCATGTTTTGATATGACTCATTGGTTACTAATGATGTTTTTCCTATTGTTGAAAGTTGAGGCTTGATCAAGAGGTTTCTTACATGATGAACCTAGTTCATCAGTGCTGGTTCATCTGAAAGGCGAGGTATGTGTTATCCACCATACACATTTTGAAATATTAATAGTTAATCATGAGCATAACTCTACCTAAAATAAGATCTTTTCAAAATCTAGTCTTTATCCTAATTTTGAACTAGTTCTGTCACCTCTTAGAATCACATCAAATTAAAAGCCTAGAAAATATGGTAGCCGTAACCGTAATCTCTAACTGACACTTACAGAAGTAATTAGACTTCTTTTTTACCCAAATTACTCCTGTTATATATTAATTACCCATCCCTTTTAGAACCCCATCATCATCACTTCTCTAAATCATCATTCACTTTTCTTCTCTAAGCCATAACCGTCGAAACCCTTTCATCTCTAACTACTCCAAAACCTTGATCCTAATTATCTTTTCTTCTTCAACTCAAAATCAAAATGGCTTATACTCCACCACCCGCTACACCATCTTCGGCCTCTTCCTCCACACCTCAATACAATACCACGCCCTCATAATCCAGCTCCACTCCATCTCAATCCCATCCCACCACCCCTCAATAAAATCCCATTCCGTCTCAACCAAGCACCATCATTCCTCAACCCAGCCCTAATCCAGAACCCAGGAAAAAGAGGGTCAAAATGCTTGCCAGGAAAATAGTTGCTACTGGGTCTCTCGCTAAAAAGTTGAATGCTAAACTTCAAGCCAGTCAGGCTCAAGAATTAGAAAACTCTAGTGACTCATTCAAGTCAGAAACTGAGGGGGAAGCAACTGGTTCATCTGATTTTGACCAGGTATCATCTATTCCAAAAACTAGGTCTGAGGCTGAGCCTGAAATTTCTAAGAATAGGTTTGTATTGATTGGGTCTGTGGTGGATGTGGAGGTACCAGATAGACGAAGACAAGGTGGTAAAAATAAAATTGAGAAAGAAAAAGAGAGAGAGGGAGACAAGAGTAGTGTGAGGGGAACATGAGAGAAAGCTACTCCGTTGGCTATCTGTGGCTCTGAACCAGTGGTAGTAGGAGAAGGAGCCAAGGTTAGGGGGAAGTGACCTAGGCGAGGTTGTTAAGGGGTTAGCAAATCTTGGAAAATCTACAGATGAACCTGGTTCATCCATTGAGGAGACCTTAGCAGATCTTATGAAGAAGTTAGGAGAGAGTTATAAACCAAAGAAGAAAACGACTCCAAAGGCTAAGAAGTCTGAAACTGCAGGAGCAAGTAAGAAGAGAAAAGTCACTCCATCTGCTGGTTCTGAAACTCCTCTTCCAATAGGAAGAACTACAAGAAGTGCACTTAGGCAGATTGAGGAGGAGTTACAAAAAGCTTTGAAGGAAAGTAAGAGAAAGATAGTTGAGAAGGGAAAAGAGAAAATTTTTGAGACTGTAGAGGTTGTTGAGATTGAGGAGATGGACCTGGTCCATCAAGATGAACAAAGGGAAGAATTTGAGGTTCAGAACCCCAAACCAAAGAAAGCCAAGACTTCTTCAAAGAAGTCTGCATCTGTGTCTGATGCACCCTCAATTGTAGCCAAGAGAACCAGGTCTACAGTAAAATCAAAGAAAGTTCAAATTGATGAAGATGAGGATTGGAGTGCTGAAGAAGAAGATGAGTCTGCTGGAGAGCAGGACAATTTGACTAAGTTTGGGAAGCGCACCATTCAGAAGGGGAGATTGTTGAAAGATTTGGAGGAATCTGGCATGGTCTATCTGATAGATAAGCTGGAGATGCAGGGCTGGAAGGACATGGTCCTTCAGTTGGATGGGAGGCTGCCCAAAAGTGAGATTGTCGAGTTCATGGCCAATGTTGTAATCAAGGACGACAGAGTCTCTAGCCAAGAAAAGGGGACCAAAATTTCTTTTGATGTTATAGAATTGAGAGAAGTGCTTGGGATTCCGTCTGAAGGCTATGATGACTACACCAGGAAGAAATGTCCCAGCTTAGATGCTCTTCCTACTGCTCTGCAAATCACCAGAAGGTTCTGTGACAATGATGAGAAGGTTGAACCAAGGGTTTTCTACAAGAGTGAGATGAAGCTCTCTCACAAGGTGGTGTTTGAGTTCATTAAAAAGTGTGTACTGCCAAGGTAGGAGCGAAGGAACATAGCCAACTACATGGACTTAGTTCTCATGGAGTGTCTGGACAGTGGAAAGCAGATCAATTGGCCTTACTTCATCATTCAACTGCTGGACAGGGTGGTAAACGGTTCCAAGACTCATGCCATTCCTTATGGCTTCATCCTCACAATTGTACTTGCTCACTACAAGGTGCCTCTGAAGAAGGCAGAAATGACCACAGTCAAGGATCACTTTGGCAAAAATACTTTTCTGGCCTGTGACTATGTTGTCAATGTTCCTGACAATGAACCTGGTTCATCCAGGAAGACACATGTGAACAACAAAGTCAGAGCACTTGTGCAGGAGGGTGGGGCTAAGGATGCAGAAATACTCCGCCTGAAGAACCGCCTGGCAGAGGTTGAATCTGAGAGGGATGATCTCAGAACTGAGCTTGCCAAAGAAAGGAGAAGAATGAGGGGATTATTAAGGATATGCTATCTCTTCTCCAAGCCAAAAACCCAGCCTCCACCCCTTCTCAGCCTTAGTAGTCCAGCCTGTCTTCGACTCAGTGACCCAGATTAGGGATTTTTCTTGTTTTTTTTTTTGCTCATGGTGTTAACTGTTTTTATTTCTTTTTGTGGATTGTGGTTGAAAAATGCTTCTATCAATGAATTTTGTTGTTTTTGCTCTTAATCTTGTTTCATTTTCTTTGATAGTTTGCATTATTGGTTTCCTATTGATGATTAATCCATGATTGCACTTGCAGTTGCCTCAGTGGCCATGAGTAATTTTTATATATCTGGGATTTCTGACATTTTGCAACTTTTCGATGATGCCAAAAGGGGGAAGATGTGCTATACTTTGAACATGTGATATTTATAACCTAATTAACTTGGTTCTTTATGATAAATGCTGAATACTCTAAAAAGTGTCAATGTTGGATTAAGTTGGTTACAGGCCTAAGCACAGAGTTTGTCATCATAAAAAAGAGGGAATTACTTGGCCCAAGAAACTGAATGGTTTTGAAGATTGACAAAGGAACTCAAATTTGAACCAGGTCCATCACTGGAGACATAGACACATGCAGAGTTAAAGTCACGTGAGGTGCACATGCAGGAGATAAACGAAATCTGTGAATTAAAGAGATATCTTCTGATCGAAAAGATTGCAAAATGATAAGGAAAAGGACTCCTTATTCACTAAGAATAGAATCAAGATAAGAAAGGATTTAAGAAGTTGAGATTAACTAGAACTCTTCCACCAAGGAATAGTAGCATCAGAATTCTAGTAAATCTCTTGTTTACTAATCCTATATATTGCTCAGTGTTCTTATCGTTCAGGTACGCACAAAAGCAGAAGCTAAACAAGAATTGAGAGAAAAATTAGCAAGGCAATTTTGCAAGCAGTTCGTGTGAGAACTAAGTGTGCGACTCTGAAGCTACTTGAACCAGCTAGAAGAATTTCCAACTGTTGTCTTTTAGTCTAGTTTATTTGTAGTAGGTCACAAAAGGATTAGAGGTAATCCTTAGGTTTACAAAGAGTTTTGTAAATGTTGTTTGGCTCACTGATTTTGTAAAGAGTTTTGGAAAAATCCTACTGGGAAGTAGGTCGTGGTTTTTTCACCTTTTGAGCCAGGTGTTTTCCTCGTAAAAATCTCTGTGTTCTTTAATTTCTGTATTTATTATTCCGCAAATTGTAGGATTTGGAACACATAAAAGAACTTGGTCCTTCTATAACTAGTGCACGCGAAAATCAGACACCACACAAATCACCCTCCCCTCTTGTGTGGTATTGACTATAGAACATCAACATCTAATATTGTTTCTGTGGTCTTGGCTAGAAAGATGATATGTCAAGGTTGTGATGCCTATCTTGCTCATATAGTCGATACACGATTGGGGAGTCCAAGTCTTAAGGACATACCAACCGTGTGCGAATTTCCTGATGTATTTCCTGATGATCTTCCAGGGTTGCCTCCAGAAAAGGAGATTGAATTTCCTATAGATCTTATCCCTAAAACTACTCTAATTTCTATCTCTCCTTATAGAATTTCTCCAGCTGAATTAAAAGAGTTGAAGGCTCAATTGCAAGAACTTCTTGAGAAAGGTTTTATCCGTCCCAGTATTTCGCCTTGGGGAGATCTTGTTTTATTTGTGAAAAAGAAAGATGGCACTCTTAGGATTTGCATTGATTATCGAAAACTAAACAAGGTAACAATCAAGAACAAATACCCACTGCCTAGAATCAATGACTTGTGATGGGTTTAAGGTCTCTTAGTCTTATGTTTTGATGATCTAACAAACTTTCTGCTTAGAACCAGATAAAGGACCTGATGCATGCCTGATACAATCATTCAGTAATAGACTCAAAGTAATCTGGGCAGTGTACTTTTGGATTCACAAGAAACAGTTTAGGGACCTGATCCCTTGATGTTTCCTTGACAGAAGTACAAGTCAACTCTACAGCTGGAAAGCAGTTGCAGAAAGTGACTGCCTGCAACTATGCACGCTACAGTGCAGAAACAGTACAGTAGTCACTTCCCATTGGCAGAAGTGTGTACCAACTAAGAATAGACATCATCCTTGGGATGTCTTGGAAGTATAATATCATGGTGTAAGGCAAACAAGATATTCGCTTGAGCATTTACTAATATTCTCTCAAACATTGAAGATCTGAACTTGTATTGAAGTCTCAAGTGTGTCAAGAACAAGAAAACAACTCCACTACGGACCAGTTCCACTACGAGTCTATGTGTGTCCTTAGTTGAGTTGTAATATTGTATTTTGTTCCTTATTGTAACTCTTATCTTGCTTTCTTACAAGTCTTGTTTTAGGAAACCCAAATCATAAACCATCTGAGTTTGTGTTGTGACTAGAGTTAGTCATAGATTAAAGTCTTTATTATTAGTGAGTGACAAAGTGACTTGTGATAAGTGTATTATAAGTTAGTGTGATTGAAGTCTTTGTAATAGAGTCATTACAAAGTGGCTTGTAATAGTTGAGTTACAAGTTAGTGAAGTTGAAATCCTACCAGCGTAGGTCGTGTTTTTTGTCCCCTTGAGTTGAGATTTTTCCACTTAAAAATCATGTGTCTCATTTACATACTGTTTCTAGTAGTTAACACTGAGGAAACTGATATAGGACCAGGTCTCTATACAGTTGGTGGACTCATATAAACTATCAATTGGTATTAGAGCAGGTTTTTTCTAAAAGGTTAACACCTAGAAAGGATCTCAAATGGCTGCTCCACCTAACTTTGAAGAAGGACAATCGACCTACAGACCTCCTAGATTCAATGTTCAGTATTACGGATGGTGGAAGACTCGTATGCATGATTTTATAATGGAAGAAGACTCCGAGCCGTGGGACATCATTTGTGATGGTCCACATGTTCCCATGAAGAAGGTTGTAGAACCCGGTGTGATGGTGCCCAAAACCAGAAAAGAATACAGTGACATTGATAGAAAAGTTGTAGAGAAGAACTTTCGTGCCAAGAAGATCTTGGTATATGGTATAGGACCTGATGAGTACAATAGAATATCAGCTTGTCAATCTGCCAAAGAGATATGGGAAGCATTGAAAATGGCACATGAAGGAACTACTCATGTGAAACAGTCCAAGATTGACATGCTCACCACTGAATATGAGCTATTTAGGATGAAGAATGATGAGTCTATACAAGACATGCACACTAGATTTACATCTATCATAAATGAGCTTCACTCACTAGGAGAAATAAGTCCTAGAAACAAGCTGGTATGAAAGGTTCTCAGTGTTTTACCTAGCTCTTGGGAGAGCAAGGTGAACTCCATCACTGAAGCCAAAGATCTACAAACTCTAACCATGGATGAGCTGATTGTATATTTGAAGACGTATGAGATGAAGAGAGAGAAATATAGTGAAAGAAGATAACCAGAGAAGGAGAAGAACCTGGTGGTCAAGGCTGAAAACAACGACTCAAGTGAAGAAGATAGTGACATGACCTATCTCACTAAAAGATTTCAAAAGATGGTTCGAAGAAATGGTGGCATACCAAGGAGAGGCAGTTCAAGTAAACCAAGGAACTATGATCTCTGTCGCAAGTGTGGAAAGCCAGGGCACTTCATCAAAGACTGTCCACTTCTGAAGCAGGAGCCCTACAAACACAACTCTGACAAAACAACAAAAAGGAACCTGGTTCCTGACAAACGATTCAGCCAAAAAAGTGCAGCTGACAATATTGTGAAGAAAGCTCTTGTTGCATGGGGAGACTCCTCCAGTGAATCAGAAGAGGAACCAGATGCAGGAAACAGTTCCATGATGGAAGTGGAAAATGAAGCAAATGAATATGATTCATTGTTTGCACTAATGGCCCAGTCTGATAATGATGAAGAGGATGACAATGATGAAGTTAATTTCAGGGATGTTCAGAGAAATCTGAAGTCCTACTCTTCTAAGAATTAATGTCATTAACAAATGTTCTAATTGATGCATACTATAGTTTAGTTGATGATAAGGATGCATTGACCATAGAGTTAGGAGAGGCTGAGCAATCTAGAGATGATCTATTGGTCTGTGTGGTTGATTTGAAGGAGACCATAGGTAATCTTGAAAAATAAAAAGAATCTCTAAATGGAAAAATAAATAGTGTAGAAAATAAAAGAGATGACTTGATGGTAGTGGTTGTGGACTTGAAGGAAACCATAAGCAACCTTGAGAAAGAAAAAGAAGTGTTAGCTGGAAAGATTAATAATATAGAAAATGAGAGAGATAACCTGAAGGAAAGCATAGAGAACTTGAGCAGAGAAAAGAACACTCTGGCAGAAAAAAATTGTTGTTATTGAACAAGAAAGGGATGACCTTTTGGTGGTAATCACAAACCTAGAAGAAACAATTGAGGGACTCAAATCAGAACATAGGCCTGTGAGAAATGAGAAAGGTAAGGAAGTAGCTAGTGAGTCACACATCAAGCTTGAAAAGGAATTAAATGATGCGAAAACTAGTCTATGTGGTGAACTCGAGAAAAATAGGCAACTTCAAGCTGAATTGGTGAAACTAAAAATTGATCTTGAAAAATCTCTTAAGTGGACCTGGTCCACAAATGTTGTCACTGCCATGCACTTTAACAACAGTGGAAACAGACAGGGGATTGGGTTCCAAAAGGAGAAAATTCCTTACAACGCTCACAGCAAGTATGTTACTGTTCCAGATAACTGGCTTTGTACCCACTGGGAACAATGGGCACTTCAAAGAAAACTGCCCTGCCAGGGTTCAATATGTTCAGAAAAACAAAGTGTTTGCTGAAAAAAATGATTACAAAAAGGGGACCTGGTACCACTAGCAAAAATCGTTTCTTGCCTGCATGGACTAGAAAAGCTCTTATCCACTCTTTTCCTCATTACAAGAGACCCAAACTTGTTTGGATTCCTAAATCTAACCCGTAATCTATATGTGCAGGGACCAGTGAGAGGAACAAGACTACAATGGATCATGGACAGTGGATGCTCAAAGCACATGACTGGGAACACCATGGATTTTCTCTCACTAAAAGCCCTGCAATGAGGGGATGTATCATTTCTAAATGGAATAAAGGGATACATTCTCGACGTTGGAAGGGTTGGAATTGCACTCACTTGAGAACGTGTACTATGTAGATGGGCTGAAGTACAGTCTCTTGAGTGTCTCCCAAATATGTGATAAATTAACAAAGTAGAGTTCTTGTCTAAAGTGTGCACAGTTACTAGTCTGGTAACTGGGGAAGTGGTTTTAGTATACAAAAGGTACAAGAACATCTATGTTGCTGACTTTGAATCTCTAGAAGCTGGTAATATGAGTTTCTTGAAGGCTGTTGATGATGATGTAGAACTATGGCATAGAAGATTGGGGCATGCAAGCTTCTCACTTCTGAATAAACTGATACAGAAGGACATGGTTTGTGGTCTGCCAAATACTAAATTCAAGGAGCACAAAGTATGTGATGCATGTACTAGAGGAAAACATGTGAAATCATCCTTTAAGCCAAAGAAAGATGTTAGCACATCAAAACCCCTCGAACTCCTTCACATGGATCTATGTGGTCCTATGAGAATACCAAGCAGAGGTGGAAAGAAGTATATTTTTGTGATTGTAGACGACTATTCAAGATTCACTTGGACATTGTTTCTTATAACAAAAGATGAGACCTTTGAGGTATTTGTGGACTTTGTTAAGAAAATCCAAGTGAAAATGGAATTGAAGATAGCTTGCATCATATCTGACCATGGAACAGAATTCGACAATGCCAAATTTGATGAATTTTGCTATGAAAATGGGATCACTCATAACTTCTCAGCCCCAAGGACTCCTCAGCAAAATGGTGTTGTTGAAAGGAAGAACAAAACTCTAGAAGACATGGCACGGACAATACAGTGGAATTGCCAAAAATTTTTGGGCAGAGGCAATAAACACTGCGTGCTATTTGGTGAACAGGTGCATTATCAGGTCCCTCTTGAAAAAAACCCCTTATGAGCTACTCAATGGAAGAAAGCCCAAGATAACTCATCTGAGAACCTTTGGATGCAAATGTTATGTTCTCAACAATGGGAAAGACCAGCTTGGGAAGTTTGATGCAAAAAATGATGAAGGAATTTTTCTGGGATATTCTTCTTAAAGAAAAGCCTACAAAATCTACAACAAAAGGACACAATGTGTGGAAGAAAGTGTTCATGTGATATTCAATGAGACACCTTTTTTGAACAAGGAATGAGACAGTGATGATCAAGACAATGAACCACTTTTGGTTCCTGGAGAAATATCTGATGTCTCAAATGGCAAAGCTGACATGATGAGTCAGACGAAGGAAGCAAGTGAAGACAATGCAACATCCTCGTCCACTTTACCAGAGGAACCTGGTACCCCAATTACTACCAGTGAAGCTGAAGAAAGGATTGGAGATGTAGTGCAAGGCACTCCACAGGTAGATGAACGATGAATGCAGGGAAACCCATCTGATTTACCCAGTTCCTCTACCAATCAGATCCAAGTACTAAACTGGAAACACAAAATCTCTCATCCACTTGATAATATAATCACCCCCCTTGATTGTGGAATCCAAACACGATCAAAAAACCAGAAATTCCCTAGCCTTTTCAGCCTTTTTATCTCAAATAGAACCCAAAAATATCAAGGAAGCCGTGAAGAATGCAGACTGGATTACATCTATGCAAGAGGAGCTGCATCAGTTTGAGAGAAACAAGGTATGACACCTGGTACCTAGACCCTCTGATAGAACCATCATCGGAACCAGGTGGGTGTTCAAGAATAAGCTGGATGAAAATGGAAATACTACAAGGAACAAATCAAGGCTTGTTGTCCAAGGTTACAATCAGGAGGAAGGGATCGACTATGATGAGATGTTTTCCCCAGTTTCTCGCATGGAAGCCATCAGGATCCTCATCGCCTTTGCATCACATATGGAATTCACCTTGTTCCAAATGGATGTGAAGAGTGCCTTTTTGAATGGTTTTCTTAAGGAAGAGGTCTATGTTAAGCAGCCTCCGGGATTTGAATGCCATGTGCATCCTGAACATGTATTCAAATTGGACAAGGCTCTATACGGATTGAAGCAGGCCCCTAGAGCCTGGTATGAGAGGTTATCCAAGTTTCTCTTGGAAAATGGGTTCACTTAAGGAAAGATTGACAATACGTTGTTTTTGAAGAAACGGGGAAAGAACCTGCTCATTGTTCAGGTTTATGTAGATGACATCATATTTGGGGCTACAACAGACTCACTATGTGAATAATTTTCCAAACTCATGGGAAGTGAGTTTGAAATGAGTATGATGGGGGAACTGAACTTCTTCCTGGGTCTTCAAGTGAAGCAATCCACATAGGGGAACTGTCTCAGTGAGCAGAAATACATCAAAGAACTGCTGAAAAGGTTTGATATGGAAGCATCAAAGGTGATCGACACCCCTATTGTTGTTTCTACCAAGCTGGACATGGATGATTCTGGATCATCTGTGAATCAAACGATGTATCGGGGCATCATTGGATCTCTACTCTACCTCACTACGAGTAGGCCAAATATTGTATTCAGTGTGGGATTGTGTGCAAGGTTTCAATCAAATCCCAAGGAATCTCATCTAAAGGCGGCCAAGATAATTCTGAGATATCTTAAAGGCACACAAGACCTGGTTCTGTACTATCCTTCAGGTGATAATTTTAACCTTGTTGGTTATGCTTATGCTGATTATGCAGACAGGAAAAGCACTTCTGGAATGGCTCATTTCCTTGGATTACGTCTAATCTCATGGGGTACAAGGAAACAAAATTTTGTTGCCCTCTCAATAGCTAAAGCAGAATATGTCGCAGTTGCATCTTGATGTGCTCAGCTGCTGTGGATCAAGCAACAATTGGAAGATTTTGGAGAATAAATTGATTGTGTACCACTACTATATGATAACATACATTGATTGTGTACCACTACTATGTGATATCACCAGTGCTCTCAGCATGGCAAAGAACCCGGTTCAGCACAAGGGAACCAAACACATTGATGTCAGACACCATTTTCTCAGAGATAATGTTGAAAAAGGGCTCATTTGCATGAGATTTTGCTGCATTGAAGATCAAATTGCAGATATCTTCACCAAAACTCTAAGCATGGAACACTTTGAGAGAAATATGATGGCATTGGGGTTAATGAAACCTAACTGAGAACCTGGTTCTCCTCATATGGCTATGAAAGTCATACTCAGGTAAAAGTCAGCTAAAGTGTTTTCTGACCAATCCTAACTCACATCTATATCGTTGCAGGTAGAACGCATGATGATTATAGAAGCTAAAGGTACAGCGTTGGAACTGCAAAAGAGAGCTGCAAATTCTTTTCCAAAAATAGGTCAGGAACCTGGTTCCTATACCACAGGTTAGTAGTAATGTGTTTTTCTCATGCTTTTCTCAAAAGACAACAAAATTAATGCAACCACCACATCATTCGACTTTTCAGAGTCTATATGTCACGTCCTATCTCTCAAATCCCTTCACTTTCTCTGCACGTTTTGTCTTCCCAAAACCTACCGTCATTTTGAAATTCGTCAGAACCCGTTCCTCTCCCCCCTCTTTATTACCCCTTCTTCCATAAATCCCTCTCACTCCTAACCTCTCTAAACCATCATCTCGCATTACAACTCTGTAAATTCTCCCTCCTTCAGAACTCTCTATCACTCTTCCCACAATGGCCAACTAACAAACCTCTCCCTCTCCTGCCATCAACACCACTCTCACACCACCTGAAATCCAGTCCTCCACTAACCCTGATGTCGTTGTACCCACACCAGTTTCCTCTTCACCTTCTGTCGTCGTTACTCTTTCTTTAAACCCTACTTCTCTTCCTCCTTCTGATCAAACCAAAGAACACTTGGAAGGTGATACGCCTCAGGCATCAGAGGTCTCTGAGGAAGACCCCGATCAATATTTGAATTTCTCCATTCTCAACTCTGTGACTCCTATGGAGTCACCAGAAAAGGAAACGGCAAAATATATCATGGCCATTGCCGTCAAGAGTGTTACGAATGAATGAGCCTCTTCCCTTCCTGAGTCTCAGGGGGAGGAAACTCCATTTTTAGGGGATGAGGGGACTATGGTTTTGTTTGAGTCTCCAGTTCATGAGACAGTAAAAGAAAAACCTGCTGGAGAACCTGATTCTCCTTCAGCAGAAATGAACCAGGAACCCATCTTCTACACTAAACCCTTGGAGTCTATTCCTCCCATTACTGTACCTTTTGATGAAGATGACGAAGATGAAATGGTCCTCAATGCTCGTTTTAAGATTCGCAAACCAGAAATTAGTCCCGAGTCTTCTTCCAAGCGAACTTCTACCCGATTGCAGAAGAAAAAGGCTCTCGAATCTGCCTTGCAGAAGAGCAAGAAGAGTCTTAAGAAGAAGAAGAAGAAGAAAAGATTGATGAAGCAAGGGAAAGTTATGGCTGACAAGGATATTCCAGTGGTTGAGGTTGATGAAGATGCTAAATAGGAACCTAGTTCCTTAGTGAAAAGATCTACAAAAGTCTAGAATTCTGTGGTTGGAGCTTCCGAGGAAGTTGTGGAAAAACAAGGTGCAACATCTGTGAAGAGTGGTGGCAAATCCAAAAAGGTTGTGGTCGAGAGAGAGTTGTCTGAGAGCGATACTGTGGCAGTTGAGCGTGAGAGAGGGAAGTTTGTTGATAAGTTGAGAAAACGAAATAGGGAAACTGTTAGGGGAACCGATTCACTGAAGACCATACCAAGTGATAGTGGACTTGGGCAAGAGAGATTGAGAACTCAAAAAGTACTGTGGGGTCGTATGTTTGACCCGGAAATATCTGAGATGACTGGAATAAGGCAGGTTCTGGAGATAGTGGAGTTCCAGAAATGGGATCATCTGTTTAGAGAGGCTGTGCCCAATGTATATGAAGAGGAGGTGCAGACTTTATATGCAACTCTCTTCACTGTGGAAGGGGACCATATCTGCGTGCTGGTAAATGGGGTTGATATCGTGCTTGATGTTGCTGCATTGGGAAAACCTTTCCAGGTCGTGTGAGGGGATGTCCTCGGTCAAGAGTGCTTGTGAAGCTAACTTTAGGAGGGCCATTGTGAAAGAGCAGGCTATCCAGCAGGGGGAATGGGTGCATAAGAAGGCACTTCTTCCGGTGTACCAGCTTCTATTTGATCTGGTCAATTAGGTTCTCTTACCCCGTGCTGAGAGGAGGTCTATTGCTTCCAGGTCTGACCTGGTTTTGATGGAGGCTCTTGATTCATACACACCAATCAATCTTCCAGCAATCATGATCGAACACATGCAAAAGGTGGTGAACTTCCGAGAAGGAAATCATGGGCTCCCATACGGATTTCTCCTTACTCAAGTGTTTCAGTTCTACAAGGTGCCTTTGGCCAACCCAAAGGTAGGAACCCGTAAGCATACATTCTCCAAAACAACTTTGGAAGAGTGTGAGTGTATAGAAAAGGTTGGGGGAAGCACTTCGACCATTTCTCAGCTGATTAATGCTCAAAATGTTGCAACTGATATGATCAGAAAGCTGAAGGCTCAGAATGCCACACTGGAAACTCAGTTAAGTCAAGTTGTTAGGGCACCTGGTTCTGCTAGTTCTTCTCATGAAGAGGTTTCCCGTTTGACCAAGGAAAATGCTGAGCTTAGGCAGCAGGTGGAGACCCTGCGGGAGAAACTGCTCGAGGAACAGATGTCTGCAAATGCCCGCATGGACCTGGTTCTCAAAACCCTTGTTGCCTCCTCCTCCAAGCCTTCCTCTTCTAGTGCCCCCAGGGTCCTCTCAGTGTCCGGTTGTCTTATGTTATGATGTTTTGTGGTTGTTGGTTTCTTTTTTTTTCTTTTTTTTTTGTGATGGCATGTTGGATTCCATCGTTACTTCTCCTGATGAAACAACCCAATTCAGTATTTGTTTTCATAACAAATACTTCTATGTTTTTAAAACTATTATTATTAATGAATCAACTTCTCTTTTGCTCAGTAAAATGTTTTTTTTCCTTTTACTTCTCTTTTCTATCATGTTGTATGCACACATGGGGCAGGAGTTAGCTGTGTTGGACTTCTTTATGCTTTTTGCATGTCTATGATTTTTAATGATGCCAAAAGGGGGAAAAGTTAACTTAAACAAAAATTGAAGTAGTGGTTAAGGGGGAAGCATAGAGTCAGGGGGAACATATGGGGTCCCTGGTACTTTATCTGGTCAAGTTAGGCTATATAACTTGTCATCAATTTTAAAAGTTTGTCATCATCAAAAAGGGGGAAATTGATGGGTTTAAGGTCTCTTAGTCTTATGTTTTGATGATCTAACAAACTTTCTGCTTAGAACCAGATAAAGGACCTGATGCATGCTTGGTACAATCATTCAACAATAGACTCAAAGTAATTTGGGCAGTGTACTTTTGGATTCACAACAAACAGTTTAGGGACCTGATCCATTGATGTTTCCCTGACAGAAGTACAAGTCAACTCTACAGCTGGAAAGCAGTTGCAGAAAGTGAATGCCTGTAACTGTGCACGCTACAGTGCAGAAACAGTGCAGCAGTCACTTCCCATTGGAAGAAGTGTGTACCAACTAAGAATAGACATCATCCTTGGGATGTCTTGGAAGTATAATAGCATGGTGTAAGGCAAACAAGATATTCACTTGAGCATTTACTAATATTCTCTCAATCATTGAAGATCTGAACTTGCATTGAAGTCTCAAGTGTGTCAAGAACAAGAAGACAACTCCACTACGGACCAGTTCCACTACGAGTCTATGTGTATCCTTAGTTGAGTTGTAATCTTGTATTTTGTTCCTTATTGTAACTCCTATCTTGCTTTCTTAGAAGCCTTATTTTAGGAAACCCAAATCATAAACCATCTGAGTTTGTGTTGTGACTCGAGTTAGTCATAAGTTAAAGTCTTTGTTACTAGTGAGTGACAAAGTGGCTTGTGATAAGTGTATTACAATTTAGTGTGATTGAAGTCTTTGTAATAGAGTCATTACAAAGTGTCTTGTAATAGTTGAGTTATAAGTTAGTGAAGTTGAAATCCTACCAGCGTAGGTCGTGGTTTTTGTCCCCTTGAGTTCGGATGTTTCCACGTAAAAAACCTGTGTCTTATTTACATATTGTTTCTAGTAGTTAACACTGAGGAAACTGATATATGACCAGGTCTCTATACAGTTGGTGGACTCATATAAA
The DNA here is from genome assembly GCA_005239525.1 of Nicotiana knightiana. Classification (NCBI taxonomy): domain Eukaryota; kingdom Viridiplantae; phylum Streptophyta; class Magnoliopsida; order Solanales; family Solanaceae; genus Nicotiana; species Nicotiana knightiana. The sequence continues at coordinate 20,989 of ML427441.1, forward strand.
CTATCAACTTGTTTGACCAATTGAAGGGTGCCAACTTATTCTCAAAAATTGACTTGAGGTCTGGATATTACTAGTTGTGCGTGAGGGAGCAAGATGTTCCTAAAACTGCTTTTAAGACCAGGTATGGCCATTATGAATTTTTGATAATGCCATTTGGTTTGACAAATGTTCCTGCTGCATTTATGGATCTAATGAACCGTATATTCAAGCCTTATCAATATCAATTTGTGGTGGTGTTTATTGATGACATTTTAGTCAATTCCAAGAATAGAGAAGATCATGATAAACATATCTGAATTGTCATGCAAATTCTGAAAAAGAGGCAACTCTACACGAAGCTTTCCAAATGTGAATTTTGGCTGAGTGAAGTGGCTTTTTTTGGGGTATATTGTATCAGCTGAAGGTGTGAAGGTTGATCCTAGTAAGATTCAAGCTATTGTTGATTGGAAACTCCCTAAAACTACAACTGAGATAAGAAGTTTCTTGGGTTTAGCATGATACTACAGAAGGTTTGTGAAGGGATTTTCTATTATAGCTTCTCCTTTGACCAAACTTTTGGGAAAAGATACCAAGTTTGTACGGGATGACAAGTGTCAATAGATCTTTGAAAAGCTCAAATCCTTGTTAACACAAGATCTACTTTCTTTGCTAACTGAAGGGAAAGATTATGTGGTATACAGTGATTCATCTCACCATGGCTTGGGTTGTGTTTTGATGCAAGAAGGGAAAGTAATTGCTTATGACTCTCGAAAGTTGAAATCGCATGAGTTGAATTATCCCATCACGATCTTGAACTTGCTGCCATTTCTTTTGCCTTAAAAATTTGGAGGCATTACTTGTACAGAGAGAAGTGTCACATATTTACTTATCACAAGAGTTTGAAGTACTTGGGTACATAAAAAGAGTTAAACTTGAGACAATTTAGATGGCTTGAACTCATCAAAGATTATGATTGCACGATTGATTATCATCCTGGTAAAGCCAATGTGGTTGTAGATGCGTTGAGTCGCAATTCTCTTGCAAGTTTAACTCTAAGTCCTTTGCCTTTGCTTCTTGAATTAAGAGCCATGAATGCTTGTCTTTCATTTGATTCTAATGGTTCTATCATTGCTAATTTTCAAGTATAGCCAGTATTACTGGAGCAGGTCCGAGAAGCACAGAAGTTAGATGAGAAGCTTGTGAAATGGGTTGAATAAGTCCAAAATGGAAGAGAATCAAATTTTTTATTAAAGAAATATGGTACCTTATTTTATAAAAATAGGTTGTGTGTTGGAAGCATATCTTAATCGAAGCACATAGTTCACCTTATGCATTGCATCCTGGAGGTACTAAAATGTATCGGACCATCAAGGAGCACTACTGGTGGAGTGGTATGAAGAAAGACATTGTAGAGTTTATTTCTAAATGCTTGGTATGTCAACAAATAAAAGCTGAACATCAAGTCCCAGCTGGTTTACTGCAACCCTTGTCAATACCTGAATGGAAATGGTAAAGGATAACGATGGACTTTGTTTCTGGACTTCCACGCGCTCAAAGAAATCATGATGCAATTTGGGTCATTGTAGATAGACTAACTAAGAGTTCTCATTTCTTGTCAATTAGAATGGACTACTCACTAGAACGTTTGGCAGAATTATACATTAATGAGATTGTGAGGTTGCATGGAATCCATGTTTCTATTGTGTCTAACAGATCTCCAAGGTTTGCATCCAGATTTTGGTCTAGCTTGCAAGAAGCTTTGGGTTCTAGGTTGAATTTTAGTACCGCTTTCCATCTACAAACAGACGGCCAGTCTGAGAAGGTAATACAAATCTTGGAGGATATGCTTCGAGCCTGCACTATTGAGTTTGAGGGTAGTTGGGACAAACACTTATCCCTGATAGAATTTGCTTACAATAATAGCTACCAATAAAGTATAGGCATGCCTCCTTATGAAGCTTTATATGGGATAAAATGTAGAACGCCTCTTTGTTGGAACGAGGTTGGTGAAAGAAAATTGGTGGGTCCTGAGATTGTGCAACAAACTGAAGATAAGGTGAAAATCATCAAGGATCGTTTGAAAATTTCTTCAGATAGACAAAATTCCTATGCTGATCTTAAAATGTGTGAAATTGAGCATCAGGTGGGCGATAAAGTATTTTTAAAAGTGTCTCCATTGAAGAAGATTATGAGATTTAGCCAAAAAGGTAAACTTAGTCCTCGATTCATTGGGCCTTATGAAATACTTGAGAGAATTGGTCCAGTCGCATATAAGCTAGATTTTCCACTTGAATTAGGCAAGATCCACAACGTTTTTCATGTTTCTATGCTTCGAAGGTATCACTCAGATCCATCTCATGTTCTTCCTATTGAGTCTATTGAGGTTAATCCTGATTTGACATATGAAGAAGAACCAATCCAAATCTTAGAGCATGAGATCAAAGAGCTTAGAAATAAGAGAATCACCTTAGTGAAGGTTCTTTGGAAAAATCAATCAGGCGAGGAACCTACCTGGGAGCGAGAAGAAGATATGCGAGTTCAATATCCACATTTGTTTCGAGACTAGTACAAGGTAAATTTCGGGACGAAATTTATTTAAGGGGGAGAGAGTTGTAACACCTCAAAATTTTAATAATATTTGCATTCTTGATTGAGCATTTTTATAACGAGGAGATATTTTACTTTGCACTTCCTAAATGTGAAATTGACAATATATAAAAATTTCATACTTTAGGTTGTGTTAATATTGACAAACAAGCTCCATGGTGTTGCTATGTGTAACACTTAATATTTTTTTTATGAATTGTTATTAAATACATTATATAATCAAGTTTTTGGGATGCCAACCTTTTGTATTTATCTAAAGATATTACTAGTTGGGCAGCCACATTTTTCATAGTTATCCAAAGTTTAGATATCACTTTGGAAGACTTGCTTTTCCATATCCTTCTCTCTTGTTTCATTCTTGCAAGACAAAGAAACAAAACCACCTACCCTCTCTCCTTCTTAGCCTCGGAAAAATTCATGAAACCACCATAAATTTCTACTAAATCAACCAGCAAAATTCGTTTTTGGTGAAGATCAAGTTGCTCCTCTCTTTGTGGTAAGTTTCTAAACTCGTTTTTACACTAGACAGTTATTAGTGTCTTCTGCATATCTTTTTATACAGAGCTCCGATTTAAGTAATCTAGAACTTTCTAGAAATTTATTTCATATATATATAAATCTTATGAAGGAACCCAAATCTAGGTTTTCTTTACCCAAAAAGGGATCACAAAGTACAGAGCCGGTGCTGCACAGATTTTCAGTTTTAGAAATACTCCATGTACTACTGTTAGTAATTTTAGCATAAATTTCTGTGTAAAATAGATATAGGGGTGATTCAAGATGTTTTGAAATTCTAAGACATATATATACAACTTTTATGAAGACTATACAATCTATTTTATCCGTTTAAATCTTCAAAACTGAGCCACAACACGAAACAATGATATTGTCTAAAATTTCTGTTTCAAATATTTTTGGGTAATTTTCACCAATATCATGTTTAGTTTGACATGTTAAATCACTGAACTTATTAAGATATTTGATTATGTATTTAAGGTATATAAAACTTTGAAAAATCAAAGGGAAAGTGTTTGAGGAAGTGGACGGATTTGGTTTGTTTACGGCGTAGACTATTCATACGTCCCCAAGTTGTGATTGAACTGTTTTGTGGTAAAACACCAAAGTTTGTGTATAAACTGTATACTCTTTTTGCTTGCTGGAATATTTTGTAATAACCTGATATTTTATTTTGTTGTCTTCAATTTATATTGTTATATTCGTATTATATCAAGTATGGTAAGATATTTGTTTTGCATTCTTGTTGGGACTTTGTCCTTCTTGTGGCAGTGACTTTGTCACTCATCTTGGCATGCCTCTTGATTTGGATCTTTTTTCATCTTGATTTTGTAGTTCGTCTTAAGTTATGGAACTTGTCCGTGTTAAGTACGAACTAGGAAGTCATTTTTAATATGGTTCTTGACTCTCTTGACTATTGGGTTTTGACCCTACTTGATTTGGGGCTCCGGTCCATCTTGATATCTGATTATGCTTAGTGTCATGGCATGACGTACATATTGGGCGAAAAATTGATATTTGAAAACACTTCAAAGTTTGATATTTGATATGTTTGATATATTTGTTCACTTGTTTTAAATTATGTTAAATTAAGCTACATATTACTGAAAGGGGAATTAGAGAATTTAATGACTCCAAGCCCAAAGTTTATACGCCACTAAACTTTATGCTTAGCGATAGTTATTTTCTATCGTAGGTAATATACGGGATGAAATCTGAAGACGACCATTATGAAGTAGTCTTTTTTGGAGCACTTATGGAGAGCACATTTGCATAGCACTACAAGTTGTGATATCACAACTATCACTGCATAAGTGCTCCCAAGTTTTGGTCTTCATAAGTGCTCCCAAAAAGACTACTTCATAATGGCCGTCTTCAGATTTTATCCCGTACATTACCTACGATAGAAAATAACTATCACTAAGCATAAAGCTTAGTGGCGTATAAACTTAGGTCTTGGATTCATTAAATTCTTCAATTCCCCCTTTCAGTCATAGGTAGCTTAATTTAACATAATTTAAAACAAGTGAACAAATATATCAAATATCAAACTTTGAAGTGTTTTCAAATATCAATTTTTCGCCTAATATGTACGTCATGGAATCACATTAAGCATAATCAGATATCAAGATGGACTGGAGACCCAAATCAAGTAGGGTCAAAATTCAATAGTCAAGAGAATCAAGAACCATATTAAAAATGGCTTCCTAGTTCGTACTTAACACGGACAAGTTTCATAACTTAAGACGAACTACAAAGTCAAGATGGCAAAAGATCCAAATCAAGAGGCATGCCAAGATGAGTGACAAAGTCACTGTTACAAAAAGGACAAAGTCTCAACAAGAATACAAAATGATCAAACAATCCGTACGAATGGGCGATTTAGCAAATATCTTACCATACTTGATATAATACGAATATAACAATATAAATTAAAGACAAGAAAAATAAAATATCAGGTTATTACAAAATATTCCAGCAAGCAAAAAGAGTACAAAGTTTATACACAAACCTTGGTGTTTTACCATAAAACAGTTCAATCACAACTTGGGGACGTTTGAATCGTCTACGCCGTAAACAAACCAAATCCGTCCACTTCCTCAAACAATTTCCCTTTGATTTCTCAAGGGTTTATATACCTTAAATACATGATTTAAATAAGTTCAGTGATTTAACATGTTAAACTAAACATGATATTGGTGAAAATTACCCAAAAATGTACAGAAATTTTGGACAGTATCACTATTTCGTGTTGTGGCTCGATTTTGAAGATCTAAACGGACAAACTAGATTGTATAGTCTATATAAAAGTTGTAGATCTATGTCTTAGAGTTTCAGAACATATTGAATCACCCCTATATCTATTCTGAACAGAAATTTATGCTAAAATTACTAACAGTAGTACATGGAGTATTTCTAAAACTGAAAATTTGGGCAGCACTCGCCCTGTACTTTCTGATCCCTATTTGGGTAAATATCAGCAAAACTAGATTTTGGTTCCCTCATAATTTCATAAAGTCCTAGATTACTTAAATCAGAGCTCTGTACAAAAAGATATGCAGAAGATACTAATAATTGTCTAGTATAAAAACGAGTTTAAAAACTTACCACAAAAGAGAGGAGCAATTTGATCTTCACCAAAAACAAATTTTGCTGGTTGATTTAGTAGAAGTTTATGGTGGTTTCATGAAGTTTCCGATGCTAAGAAGGAGAAAGGGTAGGTGGTTTTGTTTCTTTGTCTTGCAAGAATGAAACAAGAGAGAAGGATATGGAAAAGCAAGTCTTCCAAAGTAATATTTAAACTTTAGATAATTATGAAAAATGTGAATGTCCAACTACTAATATATTTAGATAAATACAAAAAGTTGATAGCCCAATAACTTAATTATATAATGTATTTAATAACAATTCATCAAAATAATATTAAGTGTTACACATAGAAACACCATGGAGCTTCTTTGTCAATATTAACACAACCTAAAGTATGGAATTTTCATATATTGTTAATTTCACGTTTAGGAAGTGCAAAGTAAAATATCTCCTCATTATAAAAATGCTTAATCAAAAATAAAAATATTATTAAAATTTTGAGGTGTTACATCTTACTTCCTACCAAAGTTGGTAACAGTGCCGGCTTTAGGGCCAAGCGACTGAAGCAAGGGCTTTAGGCCCCTAAGTTTCGAAGGCCCCATTTGTTTTATAATAGCAAAAATAGGTTAATCTATAGTAATTTTTGTAGAAAATATTTAATATTCATGGTAAAAAAGTATAAGATTCTTATATAAAAAAAAGAAGATGAATTACTTAGTCAATGTGATTGATGGTGACTGATGATTAATGTCGGCTAGTGTGAACAACTAAGTTTTGACCACACCCAAATTCTATACTATTTTTAATGTAAATATTTCTTTTATGTCTAATCTTAATACTTTAAATTTTTATCTTACTCTTAATAGGTTTTATTTAAGAAAATTAAAAACTACAAAAAATATTTACAATCTTAGAATATAAGATTTGTTCCTATGTTTAAATGGAAGAAATATATATATATATATATATATATATATATATAATAAAAATAAAAAATAATAATCCCCATGACTCCCACTCTCTCACCTCTAGCCTACATCCTCACATATTTTTCTCACCTCATCCCCATATAAACTTCTTTGCACCTTATCATGTAACGACCAAAAATAATCTTTATAAAAGAAAAAGAAAAGACAACTAAAAAAAGGGGAGAATGACGGAAGGAGACAGAAAAGAAAAAAAAGGGACAGAAGAATTCGGGCAGATAGGGCCGAAATTTTCTAGTTCTGGAATCATTGTTTCTATTTGATTGTTGTAACTGCTGATTTTCATGAATGAAAAGACTATTTCAGTGTTGTGTATTCTTGGAAGTTGTACATGGGGCTATAGGGATTGTTCCTAGTGGTGCAGTTCTGCTCGCAATGGAGTGGAAGAACTCATTTTCTTCTTGCAATTGTTCGTCGAATTGTTGAGGTTTTACTTCTTTCTAATCAAATTACACATACTTTTAAGCACTATTTACTAAAGATAGTAAGATCATATGCATTTTTTTAAATAGGAGTAAACATGAAGTCACGTTTTGCCTACTGCTTTAGTATTATTTTATTTTGTTTCATTTGTGTTTGTATTCCCATTCTGTATCTTTATATTTTGTTTCATTTGTGTTCACGTTTTGTGTTTGTGTTCATGTGTTTTAGTATTACGTTTTGTGTTCACATTTTGTTTTCGCTTTGCCGTAATAAGCTCGTCAGTTTAAAGCTCATGAGAATGTTGAAGATTCTGTTTGATCTTGTAAGAGGTGAGGCTTTTAAGTTCATCTGGGTTTGGATTGAAGCTAACAAAAAATGGATTTCATATTTTACTTTAGGAAATTAATCAATCCTCACGCATTGTAGCTTGCTTCGGGCGCGATAAATAAATGAATTGTCGTGGTCATGGGTACGGTTCCTGTGGCATGGTCACGATATATAAATCCAAATTCAGGGGTGCATTTATGTGACCCGGCCACAATTTAAGTTTAATAAATAAGCATGTTGTAGATCACGAGTACGGTTCCCGTGACGTGATTCGCAATGTGCATAAAAATAATTTCCATAAATCACGGGCCTCTTAAAATTAAATATGAAATTAAGAAATCAATTTATGAACATTGTAGTTTGTTTTTTAGGAATAATTAATAAATAATAAATTATCGTGATTATGTACACGTCCGCATGACATAGTTATGATTTCCAAAATAAATCAAAGTACGCGTTTGCGTGACTTTGGCCGAACAATCTGAATAATAAAAATGTACATGTTATTAATCGTGTACATGTTCGCATGACACGAGTATAAATTAAAAATGAATATTGGTAGAAAAATGTTTTGGGCGCGATTTAGTCTATCATCGTGATTGTGTACACGTTCACGTGACATAATTACGATTCTTTTAAAAATAAATCGAGGTATGCGTTCGCGCAGCTTCGACCAACTTTTCTAAATAATACTAAAGTGTTATTAGTTGTGTACACATAAGCATGACATGACTTTGACATACCGAACAAACGAGTACACGTACGCATGATTTGTTTCAAAATTTCGTAATAAAGTGATTGATAGCGGTAAAAGGTGAAAAATAAACATAGGTCCTAAAATGAGTAATTAGACAAAATAAACCAAGTATGAATCATTAATAGACCGTGCTAGAACCACGGAATTCAGGAGTGCCTAACACCTTCTCCCGGGTTAATAGAATTCCTTACCTAGTTTTTTCTGGTTTCATAGACTTTAAACGAAGTCAAAATTTTTCTCGATTTGGGATTTAAAATAAACCGGTGACTTGGACACCATAAGTTATTCCAAGTGGCGACTCTGAATAAACGAAATAATCCCATTTCGACTAATGTCACTTTAATTGGAGAAACTCCTTATATCCCACTCTCGATAAAAGGGAGGTGTGACAGGTAGCTAAGGTCAGCTTCGGTTCTAGGCAAAGATCCGCCAGTAGCAGTTCCTATCCCAGTTCCCATTCAACATTCATTCAAAGTATTCTCCCCTTGCCATGCTTCAACCAGCTGCTTTNTCATACTTCAACCAGCTGCTTTGCGGACTGCTCTTGCTCTTACTACTCTTTCCTATGCTTCCTGCTTCTGACTACTTGCCTTTCCTTCACCGTCATTGCCTTCCCGCTTGATATCTCATTTTCCTTATCTCGTGCAATTAAAGGGAACGAGACTGGAAAGCCCAAACTGAGCATTATATTAATATTTTTTCTATCTCATAATAGAACTGTATTTTAAATTCTCCTCCTTCATTACTAAATTGTCTATTTTCTAAACAATATGGACGAAACACATTGAATAAATTAAAATTGCACTTTTCGTTCTTTCTTTGTTTCTCAAGCATTGCAGCAAACAAATTAAAATTATTGAAATTTCATTACGATATCAAGTTATCAAGATTTAGAATCAGGTTCGACTATTCTTACTTGCTAATATCTTTTTCTTTTGAATTTAAAATTTATTTTTTGTATCTTTACCTATAGTAGTATATTGCTTTTTATTTTTTTTTATCATAATTTAAATATGTCAACTATAAAGATGAAGCAAGTTACTTAATATGATATTTTTTTTAAAGTTTAAGGCTTCTTAGTATTGGTAAAAAAAAGGAAGAAATGGCGTGGGGTAGCCACAATTTAAGGTGGTATTTACTTTTTATCTAACATTTTTAATGCTGAGCAAAAGTAGCCACTAGTCTATTAAAATTAATATGAATACACAATGTTACATTTTCCTTCCCAAATGAAATACGACATTTTCAGATTCATTCCTTACAGCTCTACTTCTCCTTTTTCAATGGGGTTCTGGCGTTTGTATGAGTGCTTCCATTATTTTCATATGTGAAATCCACTTTTGAACAGAAGAAACGAATTGCTTAATCATATAAATGTTTGTTCTTAACTTTTTAACTTGAAACATGAAGTTAAGGACTACTTGTCCTTAAATTTTGAACTTGAAACTTGAAGTTAAGGACTGCTTGTCCTTAACTTTTTAACTTGAAACGTTAAGGACTGAAAACTATAAGTTTTAACTTGAAATTTTAAGTTAAGGACTAAAAACTATAAGTTAAAAACCTATTGTCCTTAACTTTTTAACTTGAACTTTTAAGTTAAGGACTGAAAACTATAAGTTAAGGACCCATTGTTCTTAACTTTTTAACTTGAACTTTTAAGTTAAGGACTGAAAACTATAAGTTAAGGACCTATTTTCCTTAACTTTTGAACTTGAAACTTGAAATTAAGGACTGAAAACTATAAGTTAAGGACCCATTGTTCTTAACTTTTTAACTTGAACTTTTAAGTTAAGGACTGAAAACTATAAGTTAAGGACCTATTGTCTTTAACTTTTGAACTTGAAATTTGAAGTTAAGGATTGCTTGTCCTTAACTTTTAAACTTGAAAGTTGAAGTTCAGGACCTATTGTCCTTAACTTTTGAACTTGAAATTTGAAGTTAAGGATTGCATGTCCTTAACTTTTAAACTTGAAAGTTGAAGTTCAGGACCTATTATCCTTAACTTTTAAACTTGAAACTTAAAGTTAAGGGTTGTTTGTCCTTAACTTTTGAACTTGAAACTTGAAGTTAAGGACTGCTTGTCCTTAACTTTTTAACTTGAAACATGAAGTTAAGGATTGTTTGTCGTTAACTTTCGAACTTGAAACTTGAAGTTATGGACCTATTGTCCTTAACTTTTAAACTTGAAAGTTGAAGTTCAGAACCTATTGTCCTTAACTTTTAAACTTGAAAGTTGAAGTTCAGAACCTATTGTCCTTAACTTTTAAACTTGAAACTTAAAGTTAAGAACTGCTTGTTCTTAACTTTTGAACTTGAAACATGAAGTTAAGGACTGCTTGTCCTTAACTTTTGAACTTGAAACTTGAAGTTAAGGACCTTCAAACATGCGCAAGGGTATTTTCAAACTTGCGCAAGGACCTTCTATCACATTCAACCTCGTCCTTGAGAAGTTATCGCATAAGGGTATTTTCGTCCAGTCAGGTAAAAATTCATTAAACTAATAGCTAAAGAATAAATACATTTAAAATACTAGCTTTAAAATAAGGACAGCTTCTATTAGTGGCTATTTGTACACATCCCCTAAAATAAACTTTGGCTTTAGGCCCCTACTGTTCTTGAGCCGCCTCTGCTTGGTAAGCACGGAAATCAAATCACTATGATTAATGCCTGGGTTATAGAATTATTGAAACTATTTAAGCGGGAAAAAAAAAAGGTTCATGGTGTATCAAAATATTCATCTCATACTGTTTTAAAATCCCAAATTTTGACCAAAGTACGTACACGTATTCCGTTGAAAGGCCTACCGCTATTTACTCCGAAATGAATTATGCATCATTTAAAAAGACAAAAATGTAAAAGACGAGACACTTTAACTTAATTTAAACAGACATGTAAAGGAAAGCAACCTAGTAAAGAAATTACAAGTAAAGCAAGAAGATGGTTTACATCCTTGGTTCGGGCATAAATTAATTTTTACAATGTACAACCTATGCGCCACAGAAAAACAGAGGGGAGTGGAGAAGAGAAAAACTAACAAGAAATACAACGAAATAAATTTACTTGAGAAAAAAAACATCATTCTAGTCTTCATCTTCTTCATCGTCATCATCATCAGCACCATCATCATCCCCCATATCTTCCAGCAATTTATCTACATCTTCACCTAGCTCTCTTAGCCTATTGCCAAGTTTGTCCACTTTGCTCTGTTCTTGTCCGAGGCAGACGAGCAAATCATTCAGTTCAGCTTCACTCTCCTTCAGAGCTTCTTCCCTTGCTTCTTCCTTTAACGCTTCAATGTCTCCACTTTTTAAAGCTTTTACTTCTTTTTCTAGTCGGAAGTTGGCCTGTTCCAGACTGTTGTATGCATCAGACAAGCTTTTAAGATCAGATTCCGTCTTCCCAGCTAAGTTTTTATACGTTGAAGCTTCCGATTCAGCTTTGGCCTTCTCTGCCTTTAGCATCTCTATACGTTGAGAAGCTTCTTGAAGATCTCTACGCATAGTCTCCAGTTGAACTCTATCTGAGCCCCCACTGACTTTACGCTCAAGAGGGGATGAGTTGTTCCCACCAGTTTTTGCCAGATCCTCAGCCAAAGTAGCATTCCGACTCAAAAGGTCCTTTTTTGCAGAAAGCGGAGCAGGTGAATAATGTCAGAAAAGCAAAGGTATGAAGCAAAATGGAAGGAGTACTGCATACACGAATCCCAACTATACAAAAAACAAAATGAAGAAAGCTGCTCGAATTATGAAATGTTAGTATTCATAGGGTCTCCAAGGTTGCATTGGAGGATAGGTGCACACATGACTAGTATAATCCTATGAATTACTTTACCTTTCTTAAGTTGTCTTTACATGATGCAGTAATTTTTAATCATAAAGAATAAAGATGGCTAAATTAGTGAAAAATGCCATGATAGTTTTTCTCAAGTAAATTAAATATCAGCAGCTTTGATTTTCCTAGGAACTTTGACGTGCAACTGAGACCCCAACTGTGCAGACAAAACCATATGCAGATATACAAATAGCGAGAAGCAAATAAATCAATGTTTGTATTTCATGGAAAAGTACATTTATTCAGAACATAAGTTACCCCAAAAATCCTTACCTGTATCTCATGGCATTGCTTCTCAACAAAAGTCTTCAGCCGCTTGATGTAGTCAACATCATTTTCCCCACTCTTTTGTTCAAGTTCTGCTGGTACAACTGTCACCTGGGTCTTTGGGCTGCTGTAAACTTCTACTATCTTTTCTCTAATATCAGCCTCCAAGCGCTTCATAAAATAGACGAATGGAGAATCAAATACTGATGTAAGCATAGGATGGTTCCCGTTCTTCTGATCAGATGATTCATTTCCGACATCTTCAATCTCAGCCATACTGGCAGCAGTAGATCTTGTCAGTGGCTTACGTGGCAAAAATGGCTTAGCAGATGTGAAAAGAGAGCTTTTCTGCATTTCATCAAACTTTAAGAAATATGAAGTAAGCCCAACTTTTTGGCTTATGGCATCAACTATGCTAAAGGCATCCCTTCCACTAGCATTGCTTTTGTTGTAGATTACACATTCTCCTAATAGTACTGCAGCCAATCCCCTTACACATACAGTTGTAGTAGGATTTGAGACCAGCTCCAGCAAATACGTCAGGTGAGGGCGTGAATCAAGGAAGCATTGCACCGCATTTGGACAATCAGAAAGCCAAATAATTAGCAGTTTCAGGATAATGGGCTGAACAAACACATTCTCAGATGTGCTTGTGCTTGATTTTCCATCTTTGCTTTTCATAGAAGAGGCAAGAGCCAGATACTTCACCATACGGTGTAACAAAGGCTCCGGGCCTCCTAGAGTGGGCATAGGTGCTTCAAGTTGAATTTGCAGAACCTGCAATTCACTATATGTTATAACCAAAGAATAAGGTAGACAAACTTCTATATCTTATAGTATTTCTTATAACAGAAACAGCAGCACAGTCCAGCGTGACTGTTCTCCTAAATATAAGGTGTATCTTGCTATATCTATAAAACATAAATGAATGCTAGCTCCACAAAACATAATGGTGCAGAGCACACTCGACTAAAAGTTTGGTCAAACACTAATTACTGTTTAGAAGTGCTTTTCAAATTAATTAGCCAAACACAAACTGCTTCTCACCAAAAGTACTTTTGAAAAAAGCACTTCTCAAAGCTGATTTTTCCAGCATGGCCAAACAAGCTTGGCCAAACAGGCTAATAGCAACAATAACAATATAGGTGCTGAAAAACACTTTGACAACATCGCTCAAGGATGAAAGTATCTTTTTCCTTTTTTGTTCATGTGTGTAAAAAACTTATTTTACTCGGATAAAGGAAAATATCTCTGGATGGTGGGAGGAACTTTACATACCTTTTCCTTGCATTGGTTATTACCCTTGATGACATGCGAAAGAACACTGGCAGCTCTAGAACAAGTCTGCATATTTGAAAGTTAACATGCTGAATCTATGACAAAATGACAATTAATGCTCCGAGTATACATATCAACTCCTGAACCAATAGACATGTGCTAACATATCAACTCCTGAACCAATAGACATGTGCTAACAGAGGGAGAAACACCAAGAGTCAAAATCTTTTGAGACAACCATTCGACACGCTTTGTAAACCAGGATTTTCCTTTCTTAGACATATTTTAGGTATTTCATGATTCACGTGCTAGTGGGAAGTGGGTTAGGGGTTCTGGCGTTCTGCCAAGAAAAGATGATCGGAAGCATGGAGAACTACAAAAATGTGTAATCCTCTTGTGCACAGCAGATACAAGCCCAGAGATAATGATAATTGTTAGTAAAATGATAATATATTCATAAAAAAATAACAGGTCAATTTTCACCTCTAATTACGAAAAAAACACACATTCTTCTAATTCTTGGAAAACAAAATTGAAACTGAAAGAAGTGGGTATTTTGGAACAGGACAAGCAATATATAAACTTTAACTACACATGAGCCTTTCAAAATACTAGCTCCATTTTGATTAGTAAGAATATTAATAGCAAATATGTTTGGATAGTGTATTACATTAAGTTAGTAAATAAGCATCACAAATGTTTGGTTTAAAATTTGAGAAAATGAATTTGTTTCCTTAGAGCACATTATATCAAGATTGAAACAAAGTATATTGCCTAACAAAAATTATGGGCCAAATTATATCCTGTTGTTTTACAATTTGATATAATCTTTTTTTTTCTCTTAATAAGTAATCTGATATCATCTTTCTTCCCCATTCAACTCAGTAAAAAAGATGTCTACAATCTTTATTAGTTTACTATGTTTAACCTTCTAAAACTTAAGTATTATAGTTGTCTTTCTTATGGTTTTTCTACTTATACAAATGATATTAAAGAAGTATACCGCAAGCAATTTACTGATCGTCAATTGTTTCTACTACACGAACCGAAGGATTATGTATCAGGTATCATGGAAACTGAATGAGTCAAGTGTCCTAAATCAAACAATAGTCTTGCAGATGTGAAAAACTACAAACCAACAACGATCAAGCGCAGAAGTGTCTATTTTGCATTTTTTTGATAACAAAGTGTCTATTTTGAATATTATCAGAGAACCATCGAGAAAGTGTATAAAACCCATGACATTACCTCAAGATCACCTTCGTTTTCACCTGTGGTAAGACCATGTAGAAGCATGCTGCCCCCAAAAAAGGAAAAAGAAAAAAAGAGAGAGAAAAAAAGAGATGAGGGTTTGAGATGTGAAGTCATCTGAAGCAAATTAAGTGTTCCTTTCCTTTATATTTTTGCTTTTATTTTGAATTTTGAATTTGTTGTGCGTATTTATGGGATGAGGGGGGTGTTTAATGGATACTTTTATTCAATGAGAAGACATTGTAAATTCTCTAAAAAGAAGAACTAGGAAGTAAGTTTCAGCAGCATAGATTACCTTCCAAATGACATGTTAACATCCTCCTCAAAAGGGGCATAAATCATTGATTGTGGCTGAAGAATTAGAGTAGATGCCAACATTGTCTGGCCATCTGGATTTTGCTGCACCGATCACACAGAACATGCTTTGGAACATGTACATTTCAAGGAAGCATAATGCACAACTAAAGTCCCAAAAAGGAGATAATAAAGGAAGGGTTGTTTATCAATATCTGACATCATTCTAAAATTGTAATAACCAACTACTTGAAATATCTAACCTAATTAAGCAAGAACTCAGTTAAGATGCCAACCTGACAGAAGTTCTTAAAAAGATAGTCAGCTGCCATGAATTCTTGCTTGCTAGAAGTACGCAAAAGTATCCGGAGGACAGAATTCAAAGCAGGCTCTAAATCTGGTTCCTCTCCGAGCCTTTTGCTTGCAAGTTCTTCAAGATTCTTAGGGTGATTCGCAATCAGATCACCGATGGAATGAAGTGCCTGACAGTGATGAAAGCCGTGCTGAGGATAAAGTTTCAAGAATCCACTAGCTATAGCAGCAATTATACTGAACAATGTTCACTCTGTTATAGTGTAAATGGAATTTGCAGAAGAGAACTCTTAGTAACCATCATATCACCTCACCCCCTAACACTCTTTTCTTGATTTTGCCTATCCTACTATCGGAAGTGCAGAAAGAAACCATGAAATTTGATTAACTAGAAAGAAAGCCATCGATTGGAAGGCATCAAGAACTAGCCAACTCACCATACAACGCACTGGAACTGGAGCCCATTGGCTTTCAACTCCCAACATGAAGAGATGGTCCAAGACCTTTTTCTACAATTTCAATCAGATAGAGGTCAGGAAGATGATGCGACAATCCAAACATAAGCAGTCTCACATTAAAGAACAAACCTGAACCAAGACTGTTTTATTAGTCAGCTTATTTGCATCTCTGCCAGGATCAGTTTCTGGGCCACCCATGATTAGCAAATTAATGGTTTCTAGCACACTGAGTAGATTAATTGTCTACTGGCAATCAATTGAGGCACAAGAAAATGAGAAGAGACCAGTAAGGCTTAGATAAGGCTTAGGTACAGGAGAAATCATATTAGTAGCCCATTTAATATATATAAAAAATGAAAGAAGAAAAGCAAATGGATTTTGGGTTTAACCTTCTGTTGTGTAAATCTGTAGGTGGTCCCTCTGAGTTTCAGAATTGATAACAACTGATCAAAGCCCATCGTCTCCCTAAGTAATACCTGTAATGGATTCATAGTAAATACTAGGAACATAAAAATTATATGAGTAATGAACACTAGGGATGCACTCAAGCAGAAACCTGATTTGACGCACTATTGCGGAGGAGATTGTTCAGCAGTTCAAGACAGTCCTGAAGAATTTCACAAAGAAAGCAACAAAAGGTTTCCGTAAAATGTCCAACAACAAAGCAGTGATCAGGAACAAGTTAACATTACTGCCACACATTTTCTAAGAAACCAGATGCAAGTGTACTGTAACACATGTAGGCAATTTCTAGAAACCCTGAACTACTAAGATTTACAACAAAGAATGAAGGTGTTTGAATACCTGAAATAAGTAAGAACATGACGAAAATTCTACCCAAATAATAAATTGAAAAAGTTAAAAAGACAAGAGAATGACAGATGACACAAGTTCAAAACTTTTGAACAAACTCCAGCATCATTAGCCATTCTTTAGGTGTATTGCTTTAGCTTGAGTGCTTCCATGCCCGGTAATGAATTGAAATCTTTTGCTTGGTTGAAGGAGAAGGGAAAAAAAACAAAGCCGAACTATTGAAAGAGATTCAAGATAGTTCAACAAAAAGCAGCTGCTTCACCTAAAGATACAGCTCCTAGGACATTAAAGGGGAAAAAAAGGAGAAACCAAATTAGAAAAGATTTAAAGGAGTGCTTTATCATAGATATGATTCAGACTAAGTACGCCTAATGAAGTGGAAAAAGTCTATTATGTTTCCAGCAGCAAGCTTTGGTCTCAAGACCTGTACTAGGCATCTCATAGAAAACATCGGCCCCCTCCCCCCTCTTTCAGTTAAAATATCTTTATCATGTGAAGCTATTTGGATAAAGAGCAGTGAGCAAGCTCCAAAGCTAAACACAGAGGCCAATTCTCATTTCTCAGTTTAGAGATAGATTAAAAGCTCTCCCCACTACCCCGGGAGGGGGGAGGGGAAATTTTAAAGGACGATAGTAACAAAGACAAGAAACTAAGAAAGACTAGAAATTTATCAACAAAGCAAAACTGCTTCTCATCACCATTAAGTCAATAGGTAAAAAAAAAATAAAGTCATTGAGTTCCCTTAACCCAAAAAAAAGGGAGGTAAATAATGGAGTCTCAAATAAGAAAACAGCATAAATTTGTATATTTTGATTTCTTCTTGAAATGTTGACTGATAACCAATATCAAGAGTTGCTCAGTTACAAATCAGCAAGAATTTTGAGTGAAGAACCCCTAAATATTTCAATGAAAGTTTAGGCGAATTGAGCGCATGATCACTGAAAAATCATTTGCGGCCCCCTCCAGAAAGAGATGGAATGGAACATCAGAGTCATCTCAGTTCTCCTACTTTTATTACTCCACAAAAAACATTTTAGACTTGAGCGTAAGATCACTTATCCAAACCTGCACAACAACTCCTCCTTCTGAACCTCCCTCCTCTTTTATAATGCTGAATATCTTTTCGAAAGCACCTTCAAAGACCACGATTTTTTGAATTTGCTGTAGATTGTAAAGGAGTTAGCCATGTTAGGCCACAAAGTAAAATCTGAAGAAAGAATTTTTTTTAAAACATGGGGGAGGGCAGCCACCAAGGAAAGGAAGCAGTACTTACTTCTGCTTCACGTGTCAAATAAGTTAGAAGTAACAGTGCCTCATTTCGAATGACCTTCAAGACATGCCAAAGGTTAGAATCCCACAAAGACGAAGAGCATAAACAATTTTAACATTTCCCAGTTCATACCTCACGATCCATAAGCATATCCATCAGCCGTGTGATTCCACGGGGAATGGTAAGAATAGCTTCCTGTAACCTGAACATTATTTCAGCGTGCCGTCCCCTCAAAATGGGTTTAAAAAGGATGAATACTTGTAATAATATGTAGAGGAAGTACTAAAGATACCTTTGTGGAGAATTAGTTAGGAGGGCAGTCAAAAGTTGAAGCGTATAGTATCGTACATAGAAATCCTCCTCTGACTGCCAGGGTATTAGTTCAGCCAATCGCAAAGAGATTATTCACTATACAAATAAAAACAAAGCAAGAACAATAGCAAGAATATACTTACCAACAAACTTAAGAGAAGAGAGATATTATCTACTTCTCTTGAAAGCAAGTCACTATTCATCAAAGCTGGTTGAACCTCATTCATAGGCCCTTTTGCATGATCAAGTGGAGTTAAGGCACTGACAAGAGTTTCCAGAGCCCCCCTGACCTTCAAGTACCAAATATGAGTAACTTTTAGTACCAAGTGAGATGAGCAAGGTAACAATGTTGCATAAAATGTGCATCAACTGGCAAAAAAAGGAAGATTTTGTCATTCGCCATCAATGGAAATAAAGGACCATTTCAGTAAAAATTTGTCGTTGTATATATATTTTTTCATAAAGTAAGAAAGTAGTAGGCTTTTTTATGGAAGGATCAACCAGAAGAATCACAAATTGCACTAAATCTTTCAAAAGCAAATACCTTGTAGTCCCTGAATAAAATAAAAGGTAAATACCTTGTTGTTTCCAACATGAAAAAAAGGTTCCACCAACATTGCTGAGAAAGTCGCACAAAGTTTTAAGTCGGAGATAGCATCTAACAAGAATAGTTCTTTACAGCAGAAGACCAAACAGTTTGATCGACAAACAACAGAAAAATAGTCCAAAGCATGAAATCATTGTGTATAAGAAAATCTGAAAATGTAGTTCTCAAAGTGTTCTTTCCTTCTAGTAAGTCTCTTTAGGAAAAAAGCTTAATATTAGTAATAATTCTTAAAACAAAAACAAAACAAAAAAACCGAAGGAGAAAAAGGAAAAATCTGAAATAACAGCCAGCACACAATAACTAATAAAATGTATTTTTCTTTTCTTTTTGGAATCAGTAAAGACAACATGAGTCCACAAGAAATCATCACCCGCGGAGTGAGTGATATCAAACTCAGTCAATGACAACATTGACAACATTAGTTTTTAACATATACATCTACAATAAGTAACAGCTATACTTTTCAAGAATTAACCTTGACTTCATAATGGATGTCAATAAATTCGCTCAAGTCAAGTATACCTTTTGTACCACTCGAGGAATAAAGCACCCAATTACCTAGCACTATAGCTTGATTTCAGGCCAATAATACACAGAATGCAGAAACTCCGCTAAAATAACATTAACATATCTTTCAATTTTAAAACAGGCAACAAAGCAATTGTACCATCTCAACATCATCCCGCTCCTCCTTTAAGACACTCAATATCACTGGGAACCCTGCAAGAAACATAAGATATAAATAAACATCATTACATACTCACTGGTAAAGAAAAAGAGGGCAGGAATTCCCTTGTCCAGATAACAAGAGACACTAACCCATTGCTCCAAAGGCCATCTGTCCAGCACGACTTTCAGTGACAACAGACTGAAGATCAAGCATAGCTGCTCTCCTGTCCTCAGCCAGTACACCGTTGCTAATCCGGTCAAGCAAGCGTTCGACATAGCTATTGGTCAAAAGAACAAACTAGATTAATCAACATGCTAAACTAGTTGGACTACACTGCAAGGTGGAAATATGTTTTGATCTGCTTAAAAACAGCAAAAAGTAGCACAACATAATCAGCTGGACAGTCTAAGGGACAAATTCAATTTCCAGGGTCATGTCATCATATCCCAAACATCTCCCTCATTCTAGCAAGAAGTCATTTCTTCTAACCATACTGGAAATATAAGTACTGCAGCAATATCTACCAAGGCTCACATTCCATGGATACAACACACACCTAACCCCTCAAGATATATGATTAAAGAAAGTATTTATCTGAATTCAAAGTGAATAAACACAGACCTGAGTCTATTTTCTTTGCCAGGAAGTGGATCATTTATCTTACTATCTTTCCTTTATAACATTATTTATTTTATACGGGTTTTTTTTATTCTTTTGATAACCGAGGAATCCCAGAGAGCAAGTGGTGCAAGTTTCAAAACTCGGTAAATAATAGTCCTGCATCTATCCTTCTCCACCTACATACCAGGTTTCTGAATGTGGCAGGGTTCTAGTGTAACGCGCACCTAGCTCACAAATCACTTGCTATGCTCTTACCACCAAACCAAAGGGCAGTCGATGAAACGGATATTGAGGATTCATATAGCCAACCCCAACTAAATTGAGATTGAGTGCATAGTTTTTGTTTTCGTTTCATTTGTACATAAATGTAGCTCGCATAAACCGCCATAATGTTGGCATAAATGCACATGGGATTCAACCCATTACAGCTATCAATAAAGGAATTGATGAAACAAAAAACATACCTATCTTCACTTGAACCGGAGTTCTCATTACCAAACACCCTTCCAACTACACCCTGCAACACATTTCAATCACACCTAACGCTACAAATTATCACAATATTTGTTCATCAGAAAGAGCCCATTTTAGGAAACAAAATAAGTACCTGGTACTTTGCAACTAAATCCATCTGGTCAATAAGCTGATCACGTCACTTTAAATTCTGGAATACATTACGAGAAAAAAAAAACCTCAATTAACCATTCAGAACACATCAGGATCAAACCCGAATGGAAAAGCAGAAAAATATCAAAACTTGATCAGAAATTGAGAATAGTTTCGATCAAAGGAAGGTGATTATAGTATTCTATAAGTAAAATTAAAAACAATAAAGAGCTTTTGTGGTGTGTGAGCTTACCTGAGACAAGAATCAGATCGCAGGAGAAGGACGAAGAAGAAGGAGGGAGAGAGAGAGAGGGTCGGGTCAAATTGTAAAAAGGATGTTGGATTGGATTCAAAACCAACGTGACGTGTGTTCCGCTAATTTGTACTGGGCCCCATATCTGTTTTGGTTCATTTCTTAATTGGATTGGATTTACTTATTACGCGGGCTGGATTTCTCGACCCGAAATGCTTGCTTTTGACGTTATTTATTACCCCTTTGTTCTTTAAGTTTAAGTAGAAGAATTATTGGAGATATCGGGATCAGGCAGGACATGGCGAGACTTTAGATTTTGAGGATATGGCACTTGACAGGAAGATGTGGAGGTCGAGTATTAGGGTTGTAGGTTATGAGGTAATTGATTCTTGCCTTACTTTGTACCGTTGTGAGACTAGTCTGGTAGGGTTTTTGTCTAAGCTAGCTAGTGGCAATGTCGTGTCATACTATTTCACTTTTCAGTGCCGGACCTATTTACTAGCTATCGCTTTTTCTTTGCATTCTTTCTTCTGGATTTCATGATATTCCTATTTTTCCTATGATTTCTTTGGTGATATTGATATTGTCTCCTTTTGTCTTTTTGTCCTCATGAGCTGAGGGTTTTTCGGAAACAACTTTTCTATCATTTTAGAGTAGGGGTAAGGCCTGCGTACACACTACCCCCAGACCCCACTAGTTGGATTTCACTGGGTTATTGTTATTGTTGTGTGTGTGTGTGTATATATATATATATATATAATAAGAGAGTGGGGGGAGATAGATAGATATTGTAGCCTACCTCTGATCAAATTTGGTATTTTTCCTAATAACAAATCTATACGGTAACTTGCAAAGTAGGATAATAACAGTCCATTAAATTGTACTTAATGATATATAAGTTCTTTATATACGATCGTCTATCAATATATATGATTTAAATCTTTTCTAATGCAAATAGTTTATAACTGTTTACCTCGAAATACGAGTAATAATTAAACCTGTAATGTGGTTATAAGTATATGTGTTCTAATTCAGCGCCAATTGATAAATAGCTAAATAAATAAAGGAATTAAACGATTTAAATGGATCAAACCCGTGTAATTGTAAGTTATTGATCCCGATCTGGATTAGACTCGAGATCAAGTGCGAAGAACGGTAAGAGCAGCAATAGTAGTATCAACAATAAGAACTATAATGAGTTAAGAGCGAATAAAAGAGCAGAGTGTTTTGTATTTCTCAGTAATGGTGTAAGTGGTAAGTGTGTATGATGATAATAATGATAATGTGTCGCTTACAAATGAACAAGATTCCTCTTTTTATGGTAGAGGAATCCTAAATAAGGTATGATTCTAATTTCGAAAGTAAAATACATGATTGATACCATTAACCGTAAATGGTTTTATCGATTCCGAGATTCTCGCCGAGATTGGTGGTCGATCGCGGATATCTCGTGATTCTGTTACTGTGACGTCGATTTAGCCTGATCTCGATCTCTTAGTCTTCATATTCTCTGATTCGGAACTTGC
Source organism: Nicotiana knightiana (assembly GCA_005239525.1). Classification (NCBI taxonomy): domain Eukaryota; kingdom Viridiplantae; phylum Streptophyta; class Magnoliopsida; order Solanales; family Solanaceae; genus Nicotiana; species Nicotiana knightiana. The sequence continues at coordinate 43,542 of ML427441.1, forward strand.
TTCGATACCGGCTTATTCTCGAGACATACCCTCGAACCCGTAGAATCGGGTATCCTCAATTTTTACCGTATAGAGATAGTCCCTGCGTTTCTTAGAATAAAATGATCAGAAACAATTTAAGCCCCGATTCTTCGATACCTCGACCATGGCATCATCCTCATTACGTAAGCGATGGATGTGACCGAAACGTACCGTCGGTTCGGTGCCCAAAAAACCATCAATGCATGTCAGTCGTCGGTCGGCCACTAGTGGCACCGAACCGCCGTTTTAACCTATAAATACCATCTCCTTAATAAATTCAAATTTTACTTTGCTTTGATCACAAATCCTTGAGTTCACAATCTTTATTGCTTTCCTCTCATCGCAGATTACTAAACCACCATTATTCCACCGGAGCCGTCAGTTCTAACCTTCTTTTTTACTTTTCACTCATACATAAATGGCGAAGACCTCTAAAACAGTACCGCAAAAGGAGAAACTCCATCTTCTTCCTCCCGGCCAGCCGGCGATAAAACGTAGGTAGAACCGGCCGTCCATGAATACGTACCTGGCCCATGTGTCCTTAAAACTGATTTAAGGTTGATAACCCCTCATCGGTGTTGGATCGATGCGAACATATGTCGGTGTAAATGTGTTCGATTACCGAGGGCCATGTCAAGGTCATCAAGAAGGACTGCAGATGGGGTCCAGAGGTGGTGGTGCAAATTCTTACGCCTGAAGAGAGCATCACCACATATGTGAAAGGGTTCTTGAGTGTTTACACTTATCCCTTCACATTGGGTCCCATCGACCCCGTGATCTTCGACTTCTGCAAGAGGTACGAGGTCACCATTGGTCAACTCCAACCCTCCCTTTGGCGCATAGTGATCATGTTGCGCTTCTACTTCAACGAAGCCGGGGGGTTGGAGTTCACATTGAACCACCTTATTCGGTTATACATGCCTCGACTCTATCGAGGGCTAATCAGACTTAACTGCCGAGCAAACAAAGCCCTTTTCTTGAATATCAACAAAGATAAAGATTGGGGTTGGATGAGTCGATTCATACGGGTGAGGATGTGATATAATACCAGAAGAAAAGATGTTGTTCCCGAGGAGTGGAAATCCAAACGTAAGTGACTTTTTGTTCTTTTGGTTTTGTGTCTCTTTCGATCTTGTCTAACATTTTTCTTCGACCATGCAGCCGACCCTTGGATGCCCGAGGTGGTGCCTGATTTTGAAGATAGGATCCACAAGTTTTCCTCCACCTCGACTCGTGATGAACGAGTGTGGAGGGACTTGGCTAAAGGCAAGTGGGAGGCCAAAAACTATGGTAAGGTCCCTTCTTACGTATTCCAAAACAATTACTCCTTTTCTCCATTATTGATCTTCTGTTTATGCAGGCCTAACCAAAGATGCCATTATGAGGCCTTCGAGCGAATGTAGTGAAGCCACGTCTCTGGTTCCGATGCCGGAAAAGGACAAGAAAAGAAAAAATCCCTCGCAAATCGAGGTCTCCAAACCTAAACCTCGAAGGGTGAGGAGAAAAACAGACGGCCTCTCGGCGGACGCGGTCCAAACATTGAGGGACCAGGACGAGGAGGTGGAAGAAGAAAGCTCATCGGCATTGATAGCTCGCCCCAGAAAAGCTATCGAAGTTGTTTCGCATCCTGAGCTGCCGCCTGCTACAACCGAGCCTCACATCAAGGAGGTTTTGAAGATAAAATCGGGGGTGATCCCCAAATCTCCTGAGGTCGAGATGGTATCTCGATCATCGACTTCTACACCGGGAAGGGCCGGTTCTGAGACAAGGAGGATCAGATAGAGCGTTCCGAGCGATTCTCTCGGAGCCATGACAATAGGTCACATGCCTTCCATGCTGGTCTTTTTCTGAAGGGGCGATAAGAATGCCCAAAGGCTGAAGACCCCCGAGATTGGCGGAGGCTTTAGCACTGGTGATCCTTTTCAGGATTGCTTCGTGGGGTCGATCATGCCTCCGATATCACTGGTATTTCGATTCTCATTGCGGAAGCTCAGCGTCTTTTTTCCAAGGTAATTTCTTGTTATTTTTTGGTCATTCCTCTTCATCATTTTTTCAAGGTTATTCTTTCTAACTTGTGTTATTCTCCTCTGTATAGGCTTCTGCCAATTTTGAGCTGACCTTAGTCAGTGCGACGCCGATCTACAGAGGGTCTCAGAAGAGAGGAACGCTCTAAACATTCTTGTGGCCATAAGGACGAGGTCATAAAGGATCTCCGAGCGAACCTGGCCAAGGCTAATGGGGAGGGGGCCAAGTTGGACAAGCAGGTAACCACCTTATTGATACAGTATGGGATTGACTCCACTGTGGAAGCTAACCCTTTGAAATCTCACCTGCAGCAGAAGGTGGAGAAGGTCGGTCTGCTTCGGGCGGAGTGTATAGCCAAAGAACCGGATTCTTAGTCAAAGCTATTTTAAGAAGTACTCGGGCTTCTAATAACCAAGAAAATTCACTAAGAACAATAATAGAAATTAGACTTGTAAAATAGGAAAACAATAAGTGCATAGAAATGTAAATATATTTTAGTAGTGGTTAGAACGTGTGTCTACAAGTGAGATCTTACTCCCTTTTATAGGGAATTTCTTAATATAACGTCTACTCTTCTTAATGATTGAGCATTAATGAATATTTATGTCATTAATTCAACGTTACAATAGGTAATTATAACTGTTGCGTGAAGATTCTTTAACGTTTAGCTCATTGATTGAAGATCTATGAATCTGCCCTTTATTTTGCCCCGGTTCATTCTGACCGTGTCTCTTCAACTCCTCAATTAGACTAGAGCTTCCGCTTCTAATTATCTCGTGGGGGTTTACCCCGTACCTCTTTGTTTTGTACCTCTTTCTAAGTTGTCATCCAGTTGTCGCTCTTCCATTGCTCCACGTATATTGCTTTATTATCCAAGATATTACACGTGTAACGTCTATTTTTACCAATACACATAGCTCCCCCACTTACCATTTATTTATCAATTGAATATTTGGTAAGTGGATACTCATTTATGGCGGAAATGTTTTGCCGTTGTTTTACTCATACCATTGCATCTGTCTCTGAACGTACGTGTCGCTTGTCACTTCTATTAAATGCACGTGCCACGTGGCGATTTCGGATTGGTTCTGCAATTCATTGGCGCACTTTAGGGCTTTTTGCAGTTGCATCAGTCACGAAGTGACATATTTAATAATGACTTTCACATCAATATCTTTCCATTTTTTGACGGTTTCCTTCGTGTATAAATACCCCTTTTTTCCTTTGCTTCTACGAAAAACTTCTAACTTTTTTTTGCTGCTTACAAGTCCTTCTTTCATGCAAATATGTCTTCTTTAAACCAAGACCCCAAAAAAGTAATAATAGTCGATGAACTATCTCCTTCTTTTGGCGGAGTAGGAGGGGCGGTAGATTAAGGAGTTTGGGATCAACACCTTCTAGAGGGTATTCTTCTTCTCAACGTAACATTACTCCTCCACCAACTTCTAGGGTTATTGTTAATCCATCTTCTTCTAGGGCTAGAGCTTCTAAATCTTCTTCTAAGAGTAGAGAGTCCAGTGAACCACTTCGCGAACCAAAGGTTGATGGGATTGTACCTGCTGAATTTTCTTTTGTAAATGACAGTGAAGCCATAAGAAAACATCTTTCTTCCATGACGTCTCATGATCGCGCTGATCTTTACCCTACTCAAATTACTGAGGGTTTGATTTCTCTTGTGCGCAGAGACTGTTATTGGAAATTTGATTTTACGGTTTTGGTCCCCAATGAAAATCAAAGGATAACTTCTTACAAAACAGGCTATTCTTTTGTATATACCTACCCTTTTACTTTGGGTTTCACGTCTTCCATCGACCCTGTCATTATAGAGTTTTGTCGATTTTTAACGTGTGTTTGGGACAAATCGGTCATATCGTCTGGAGGGAAGTAGCATGCCTCAGATATTTGGCTAACTTGGATTTACTTCCTTTTACCTTTTATCATCTTATGCACCTCTACTCTCCCAAGTTATTCCACCAAGAGAGTTTTAGTCATTCTTGATGATGATAAAGATAGAAGTTGGTATGCCAGGTTTGTTTCTTCCCCTACAGGTAGATTAGTAGGTGAAGAAAATTTACCCTTCCCTGAGAAGTGGAACTTTGCTAGTAAGTTTTGTTTACTCACTTATTTCCTTATTCTTGATAGATGTTTAGTACCGTGACTGTTTTTTATCTTTTTTCAGCAACCATGGGAACCATCGAGGAGATTTTCGGTTTCCATGGTTGGGTAGAAAAATTGTTGTTGATCGCTCCAATGGAAGAACATTCTTGGAAATACCTTTATGCAAGGTTTGGTTGGAAAGTAAAAACCCATGGTATTTTTTTTTTTTTTTTACGTTTCCTTTTCTCTCTTTTTTGAACTGCTCTAATCCCTTTTGTTTGTTAGGGTTTCCTGCTCGTGGTGTCACCGTTGCTGCTATAACTGCTTCGAAGCTCGACCAAGGCTCAAGAAATTATCTTAAATTCTTTTTCGTTAAAAAGGAAAGCGGATATGACTCAAACCTTAGAAAATGAGGAGGAGCAGGAGTAAGGCTCGTTGGTTCGTAGGCCACGAGCAAGAAGAAGAGTCATGTCTGATGACGAATCTGCTCCCCTTACTGGTCCATCTTTTGTGCCTGAGCCTGATCATTCTACCCCTGCATACTCTGAGGATGAAACTCCTTCTACAGCCACTGAGTCAGTTGAGCAATTGTTCCATCAAGGTTTTGGCTCAATTTCAGAAGAGATGCCTCTTTCCATCTTTCCTCCTTCTGCTCTAGTGGAACTTCAGTCTGCCGTGCCTGTTGCTGTTTCTACTTCCCCGTCTTTGCCAACTGTGGCTCCTTCATCTACCTCTACTACCGTGCCTTCTATTATTGAAGTAGGTTCTTTTAGAAATGGGGAGATGAAGCGAATTATGATCGAGGTTCCTTCGGAAGGTAGCCTCTTAAAGAAATCAGGGCAGGCGGATGTGTGGTTGAAGCCTTTGATTGGCCGGTTGAAAAGCCAAAATTGGAAATTCATAGCTCCTTAACGTGGATGAATGAGATTGTACACTCATCTTTGAAGGTAACCTTCATGTTATTTCTTCTTAACACTAGCCTTTGTTGTATCTAATTTTCCTTTTTTGTGTAGATCAATCTCATTGGTATAGAGTTGATGAAAAGGATCGTACATACGGAGTAGTTAATGAATGACCACCATACCGAGGCTGATAACTGGAAGGAAAAATTTGAGAGCCTTCAACTTGATATGGAACAATTTTAGAGTGATAGTAGTAGAATTAGCCATGGAGAAGGCTTTGTCAAATCAAGCAAGCAAGGATAAGAACATCCTGGAATCCTCATTTGCAGAACAACTTTCCCGTGCTTCTGAAGAAATAAGAAGCTTGAAGGATTTTCTAAACCAGAAGGAGGCTTATGCCGGAGAACTCGTGCAATCGCTTACTCAGACCCAAGAAGACCTCCGTGAATCCTCTAACAAGGTTCAATTTCTGGAGAGATCCCTTGCTCCTTTACAAGCTTCCTACGATGCTGCTATGGTTGAAAGGGATGAGCTGAGAGCAAATGGAACAATGGGAGAAAGACTATGAAGCTCCCGAGGATAAGGCAGATGTTGATGTGAGTTGGGATTACTTGAATTCCCGGATTGATACATTAACGAAAGTGGGCCAAGAAAACTTTGACTTACAAGCTGAATTGCCAAAACTAAGGAGACAATTGAAAGGTCACGACAGAGTCAAAGTTTTTCATCACCTGAGGTTGAAGTTTTAGTGGGTGATGAGATTGTGCCTGATGAAGTTGTTGCCCAACCCTTGCCATATCAAGTTGCTCCTTCTGTTGATGAAGATAATCCTCCCAGTGTCTAGTGAAAGTTTTTGTTAACCCCTTTCTTTTTTTTTTCTTTTGGAGAATCAATTGGTGGTTACCCCTGGTCCCATTTGGGGGTAAAGTTTGGTTGGTAAGTCCCCAATGACAACTTAGGAGCAATTTTGTATAAACAAATTCGGTTTGGACTAAGTTGATACTTAGTTTCTACCGTCGTATGATATCAGTTTCTTGTCATGACTTGTGTTTTTCGAGTTTTCGTTTTACTCTTAAGTGTTTGCATAAAAATGCTTTATGTTCGGGTTTTTGTTTCACCCTTTTTAACTTTGCATTAAAAATACTTCAATACTTCGTGTCTTTTTGAAACAAGCACGATTTATAAAAGAGGGCCCTTTTATGAACGACACTTAACGAAGAAGACATCTCAACTTCATAATGGTGTAAATATACGAAAAAGAGATAGGAATTCACATGTTCCTTTGAGTAATGCTTTGAAGAAATTTTTTGTATTATTTGAACTTTCATAATACTTAACATGTGTTCAAGTATCGTCTATAACTCTTTTGTAACTGTTTTCCTTTACAACAGATTTTGAATAAATACTGGGGTACAAATTTCAACCCGTGACTAAATTTTGCCTTTAACCTAAACATTCGTTTTCATTTATGAGCATGTTTTTTGTAGGTTTCTGAATCAGGCTTTGTATGATAATCTTCAGCTCTTTGATTTTACAACATTCGTTTTCATTTACGAGCATGTTTTTGTAGGTTTTTGAATCAGGCTTTGTATGATAGTTTTCAGATCTTTGATTTCGCTCATAACTTTTGATTTGTTGGGTAAAATAGGTCTCCAGGCTTGAGCTCTGACTTTTTTCTAGTCTTCTTTCTTGAGCTTTGACTTTTTTGATAGTCTTTTTTAACTTCTATATTATATAGTCTCCCAAGTGTTTGAGCTTTGAAGAATGAAATCTCGAGCAATTGACTACTCTTTCTTGTGGTCCTTTTCCTGAAAAGGAAAAACATACGAGACTCGAAGGTATATAGCTTAGATTATGACTGCCTAACCCTTTGAAATGTCCATCAGAAAGGTTGCAACCCTAGACCGGGAATTCAGTTAGTTCCTCGTGTCTATTCAGATCTAATATCATCATTTGGTTATGGGTTAGCTTTTTTCCTATCATCTAAAATTGTTAGTATAACTTTAACTGTACTAAATAAAATCGTACGTAATGATACCTGACCGTGGGTCTCCTTTTGCTTAGAAGTAATACTTCTTCAAATGAACAACATTCCAACTTGTTGGTAAGATCCTGTCGTCCATGGTTTCCAGCTCATAAGCACCTTTTCTAGCAATACCACACACTTTATAAGGCCCTTCCCAATTTGGGTTTAATTTTCCTGCTCCAGCCTCTTTTGTTGATTGGAAAACTTTTTTAAGAACAAAGTCCCTAATTTTAAAATATCTGAGGTGAGATTTTCTGTTGTAATACCGCTCTATAATTTTCTTTTGAGCTGCCATGCGAATTAAAGCGGCTTCTCTCCTTTGTTCAAGTAAATCCAGATTTGTTCTCAACTCGTCGTTGTTTGTTTTTTCTGTTGCTACTATCTCGTACTTGGTTCACCAATTTCCACTGGTATTAGGGAAACCGAGCCGTAGACAAGTGCGAATGGGGTTTCTCCCGTGGTTGTTTTGGTTGTAGTCCTATAAGCCCATAATACTCCTGGTAGCTCTTCAGGCCAATTTCCTTTTGATTTTTCCAATCCTTTCTTCAAATTATTGATGATGATCTTATTTGTTCACTCAGCTTGCCCATTAGCCACAAGGTAATACGGTGAAAAAGTGATATGTTTTATTTGCCAGCTTTGGAAGAATTTTGTGATTTGCGACCCTATGAATTGCGGGCCATTATCACATACGATTTCCTTTGGGACACCAAATCGGCATATGATGTTTCGCCGAATGAAGCTTTTCATCGTACCTATTTAAAAGCATCTGCCTCTACCCATTTTGAGAAATAATCTGTTAATACAAGTAGAAACCGTACCTTTCATTTGGCTTGGGGTAGAGGTCCTACTATATCCATTCCCCATTTTATAAATGGCCAAGGTGATGTAACCGGATGTAGTAATTCTGCGGGTCGATGCATGTTGTTAGCATAGCACTGACATTTATCGCATTTAGCTACGAAATTTTCAGCTTCTTCTTCCATCTTTGGCCAATAATACCCTACTCTGATTAGAGTTTTGACTATAGATCTTCCACCTGCGTGGTTTCCACAACATCCTTCGTGTACTTCTTTCATCACGTACTCCGTTTGATTAGGTCCGAGGCACCTTGCTAGAGGACCACCAAACATTTTGCGATATAAAGTGTCACGAACTAGGCAATACCGTGCAGCTTTTCGTCAAAGTACTTGAGCTTCTTTCTTATCCTCAGGCACGGTACCATTCTGCAAAAACTTTACAATTTCGTTTCTCCAATCCCAGGTTAAAGTATTAAATGTTACATGTTCTGTTCCTGGTCGATTGCTAAATGAAATAAATGTATCACAATAGCATTTTCCTTATTCGTTACATCTGTAACTGATGCGAGGTTAGCTAACGCATCCGCTTCTGTATTTTCCTCTTTGGGTATTTGCACGATCTTCCATGACTGGAATCGCCTCACTAGGTCCCGTGCCTTTTCCAAACATTGTTTCATTCGAGTTTATCTGGCGGTGTAAGTCCCCTGTATCTGATTTACCACCAGTTGAGAGTCACTTTTGATCACGATCTGCTCTATTGAGAGTTCTCGTTCTAATTCAAGTCCTGCAATGACAGCTTCATACTCTGCTTCATTGTTAGTGATAGGATAACATTTAATAGCTTGCCTTATCATTTCAACCGAAGGTGGTATCAAGACAATTCCTAAACCGGCTCATTTAACATTAGAAGAACCGTCAGTAAATAAAGTCTATGTTCCTGGATTAGCTCCCGTAAAAATCTGTAATTCCTTTTCTACTTCAGGAATTATGTTAACATTAAAATCTGCGACAAAATCAGCTAAGACCTGGGACTTTATTGTTGTCCTAGGTTGATAGTTCTATTGCCCATTTAGCCAATCTTCCTGACAATTCCTGTTTATGCAGGATATTTCTTAAAGGATATGAAGTTACAACAACAATTGGATGACACTGAAAGTAAGGTCTTAACTTCTTAGCTGTCATGACTAGAGCCAAGGCTAATTTTTCTAGATGGGGGTATCTAGTTTCAGCATCCAGTAAGGATTTACTTACATAGTAAATGGGAGATTGCTTACTTTTATCTTCCCTTACCATGACTGCACTCACAGCTATTTTTGCAACAGCGAGATAAATATACAGTCTTTCCCCTTCCTTTGGTTTGGATAGTAACGGGGGATTTGATAGGTAGGCCTTCAAGTTTTTGAGGGCCTGCTGGCATTCTTCGGTCCATTCGAACTAATTCTGCTTTTTTAGTACTGAGAAGAATTTGAAACTCTTCTCTGAAGATCTTGAAATGAATCTTCCTAAAGCTGCGATCCTACCTGTCAGCCTTTGAAATTCTTTTTTGCTCGTGAGTATATCAGGTATTTCTTCAATAACTTTAATTTGAGCAGGATTTACTTCAATGCCTCTATTTGATACGAGAAAACCCATAAAATTACCTGATTCGATGCCAAAGGCGCACTTTTCTGGATTTACTTTCATGTTATACTTACGGAGGATCTCGAATGTAGCTGAAAGATGTTGGAAGTGGTCTTCAGCCTGTGTTGACTTCACCAACATGTCATCAATGTATACCTCTATTGTCTTTCCCCAGATGTTCCTGGAACATCTTGGTCACTAGCCTTTGATACGTAGCTCCAGCATTTTTCAAGCCAAAAGACATGACTTTGTAACAGTAAGTCCCCCTGTTTGTAATAAAGGAAGTTTTTTCCTCATCTGAGGGGTCCATTTTTATCTGATTGTAAACAGAATATGCATCTAGAAAGCTTAACAATTCATGGCATGCAGTGGCATCAATCATTTGATATATGTGCGGTAAAGGAAATGAATCCTTTGGGCATGATTTGTTTAAATCAGTGTAATCTACGCATACTCTCCATTTACCATTCTTTTTAGGCACTACTACAATATTAGCTAACTAGTCGGTATATTTTACCTCGCGTATTGAACCAATTTTTAAGAGTTTTTGTACCTCTTCATCGATCACTTGATTCTTGAATAACCCCTGCTTCCTTTTCTTTTGCTTGACATGTACGAATAATGGGTCTTCATTCAATTTATGAGTTATCACCTCTGGGGGTATACCTGTCATATCTGAATGGGACCAGGCAAAACAATATGCATTAGATTTCAAGTATTCAATTAAATTACCTCTTCTGGCCGGGCTTAGCCATGCTCCTATGTGGATTTTTTGTTCAGGCTTATTTTCGAACGGTGCAACAACTTCGAGTTCTTCAGTAGTTGTCTTTATGTTTTCATTCTCTTTTGGTTCTTGAATAACATCGGGCCTGGAATCAACGTCCGTATGTTTTGATGCGATCTCCGTGGTGATTTGATTCACCGTGTCTTTATCGTTTGTTCTCGTATCTATTTGAGTTTCTCCCGCGTCTTTTAGTTCTTCCTCCGCTTCTTATTTATTCGAGTGCATTACTGAATTGATATTAGGTCACCTTGAATCTGTTGAATTCCCCATTTTGAAGGGAATTTTATAAGTTGGTGTAGAGTGGATGGTATTGCATCCATGTCATGAATCCATGGTCTTTCCATAATTACATTATAGGCCATGTCTGTATCAATAACTTGAAATTTTGTTTCTTTGACGACGCCTTCTGCATAAGTACTTAATGCAATTTCTCCTTTGTTATGACAGTAGAATTATCGAATCCGGATAAGGAACGTGCTTTTGGAATTACATGGTCTCCTATTAGTATCTCCTCCACCACTCTTAGTAGAATGATGTTAACTGAACTACCTGGATCAATCAATACTCTTCTCACGTTAGTGTCATGTATAAGTAAAGATATTACCAGTGCGTCGTTATGAGGGATCAATAACCCATCTGCATCTGCATCGTTAAATGTTATGCTATCAGCCTCCAAGGTTTCACGAGTCTGTTTCCCGTGGGTTATTGTGAACTTAGTTGTCTTTTTTGCTGAGGTATAGGTCACGCCATTAACCTCCTCTCCTCCGTTTATCACATTTACTGTTCTCTTCGGAGAAGGTGGTTTTGGGGGCACCTGCTTGTTCTTCATATATTCGTGCTTACCTTTTTCACTAAACAATTTAGTTAGATAGCCCTATTTTAATAAATGTTCTACCTCACCTTGCAGTAACCTGCATTCTGATGTTCTGTGCCCGTGGTCGTTGTGAAATTCACACCAGAAGTCTGGGTTCCTTCTGTTTGGATTTGATCTCATCTCTTTGGGCCATCGAACTTTATCACCCATATTTCTTAATACTGTAATTAACTCTGAAGTACTTACATTGAAGTTATAATCTCCAATTCTTGCATACATGTTATTACCTCTATTTCGTTCATCTCGATCTTTTCTGGATCTTGATGATGATGAACTTGAATCTCTGTCTGACGGTCTATGATGAGGCCGTGTGTTTTCAAATTTGGAACGAGCTTCTCGTCCCGAAGGTCCCATATATGGCTTGTACCTATTTTTGCCAGTTCCGCTCTCTAATTCTAGGCGTCTAGAGCTTGTTCTGTCTTCTACTTTTGATTGAGCTATGGTATCCTCTTCAATTCGCAATTTGGTGTTGCACCTGTTATAAATAGCATTCCACGTCGTAACTGGAATTCTTGTAGAATTTCTTTGAGTCTCCTAATGGCTTTAGAGCCTTTTTTGTTTAGATTGCTCGCAAACACCATAGATGCCCAGTTGTCAGGTACTCTTAGTAACAACATCCTTTCCCGTTGAAATCTGTCTACGAATTCACGAAGCAATTATGTATCTCCCTGTTTTACTTTGAATATGTCCTCTATTCTTTTCTCCACTTTTTGTGCACCGTAATGTGCTTTTATAAACGAATCTGCAAGCTCAGCAACAGAATCAATGGAATTTTCGGGTAAGAGAGAATACCACGTTAGTGCTCCTTTGGTAAGTGTTTCTCCAAATTTTTTGACCAGCACATACTCGATTTCCTGCTTAGTTAAGTCATTGCCTTTTACTCCCGTGGTGAATGCAGTAACATGGTCACGTGGATCAGTTGTCCCGTCATATGGTATCTCGGGCATTTTAAATTTTTTGGGAATCGGCAAAGGTGCTGCACTTGGCTTCCATGGTTGTTGAGAGTATTTATCAATATCAATCCCCTTGATGACAGGTGGTACGCCAGGAATTTGTTCGATACGATCGTTTTGTTCATTCACTTATTTCTGCAAGGTTAGTATTAAAGATTGTAAATCTGAATTATTAGTCATACCTGGTCTCCCTTCGAGGGATGCGTTTGGAGTGCCTTTACTTCCAAGATTAGTTAATCCAGATTGTGGATTTTCCACAGTTGTAGTGTTGTTTGGAGGAGGCGTAGGTGGTATAGTTGGTAGCCCCCTCACGAAAGCTTGAAGAGCTTCATTCACATATTCAACAACTATTTGCTTCACAGTGTCTTGCTCTCCTGTTTGTTCATTTCCAATCTGGTCATTGTTGTGAGTTGTGGATCTTTCCGGGGAACTGTCTCTTGAACCTCATGGGTTCCCTGAGGCGATAGATTGGAGTTCCAGTTGCCTGTTGGTTGTTGTCATTGGTGTTTGACATGATTCAGTAAAGATAACTTAGGAATGCATAAAAGGATTATCAGATTCCCGGCAACGGAACAAATTTGTTTAACCAAAGAACCGGATTCTTAGTCAAAGCTATTTTGAGAAGTACTCGGGCTTCTGATAACCAAGAAAATTCACTAAGAACAATAATAGAAATTAGACTTGTAAAATAGGAAAACAATAAGTGCACAAAATGTAAATATATTTTAGTAGTGGTTCGAACGTGTGTCTACAAGTGAGATCTTACTCCCTTTTATAGGAAATTTCTTAATATAACGTCTACTCTTCTTAATGATTAAGCATTAATGAATATTTATATCATTAATGCAACGTTACAATAGGTAATTGTAACTGTTGCGTTAAGATTCTGTAACGTTTAACTCATTGATTGAAGATCTATGAATCTGCCCTTTATTCTGCCCTGGTGCATTCTGACCGTGTCTCTTCAACTTCTCCATTAGACTGGAGCTTCCGCTTCTAATTATCTCGTGGGGGTTTACCCCGTACCTCTTTCTAAGCTTTCATCCAGTTGTCGCTCTTCCATTTCTCCACGCATATTGCTTTGTCATCCAAGATATTACATGTGTAATGTCTATTTTTTACCAATACAAGGAGGTCGACCAGGTTAAGACCGACTGCGATCGGTGGAAAGCTAGGATAGACCGCCTTGCAGTTGAAAAGGAAGAAGCTTTGGCCAAGTTATCTTCGGCGGAGGCCCAGTTCCAAGATCTTAGAGAACAAGGTCTGTTCAGGCAAAAAGGGTCAAAGAGCTCGAAGTTGGGCTCAGCGAGACCAAGGCTGAGATCGGAAAGACTAAGGCCAAGGCGGACAAATCCATAGTGCAGTATCGGGCTGACGTCGTAGCTGTTCAAACCCAGCCGAGGGAGGCTTCCAATCGGGACCATTAGCGTAGCGACGACGAAGTGCCAATCCTGGAGGGAAACCCTCGAGGAAATTCATGCTCGAAGTGTTTACCTCTCCGAAGAGATTGCTCGGCAAAAGAGCTTGAGGCCGAAGCCATGCAGCTCGTCTCTTCTTATTTTGATGATGATGATGGCGGGGTCCAGTAGTGGAGAAGATGGGGGTGAGGCTGCTGGGGAAGAGGTCGGTATTGAGGGGGCTAGCCCCGATCATAACTAGGTCGTAACTTCTTTTTCTTTTTCTTTTGTAAGGCCCTGGCTGACCCTTTGTACATATATTTTTTTATATAATGAAAAAAAAATTCTTTGATGCCTTCATAATTTCTTCTTCATGCCTTTGTATGTTTAATTGACTTTGTTGAAAAGTTCTCATTGTTTTATTTCAACTCGTGATCGAAATAAACCCTTAGATTTTTGTTTCTCCGAGGGAAAGTCCCCGAGTCCGAAACTCATTTGAGAACTCGTCCCGGGGATGGCTTGTTTCGAATTGGCAGATGATTTATCTCAAATAACCAAGCTCGAATAGTTTTATAGGATAGGGTAGATCCTTAGGTTTTTGTCAATGATTGTTAAGTTTTCGAGCTCACCGTTATACCTTTTATGTGAATCTTCGAGCTGTAGTTAATCATTTGTTTAAGCTCATAATAACCGAACCCTTGGGTTCGAATTTAGTGAGAGCGAGGTCTCGAACTCTAATCGTATCGGCCTTTAGGCTTATTAGATCGGCCCTTAGGCTCTTTTATATTGGCCCTTAGGCCCTTTAAGTTGCGCTAATTTGGCCTCTAAAAACGGCTATAATATTCCCTCTTTTCGGCTAAAAGACTTAGTGAAATTTTCTTTATGCCTTAGCATGTGTTTTTTGTACCCGTTGGGATTTTCGAGGGTTCAGCGATCGGAGCCCAATTTTTTCTTAACTCGTTTGTGTTAAGATAATTTAATACCTCTGGAGGCTTTTTTGAAGGCTAATATTATTGAAGACTTTAAATTTTTTGAGGGCTGATTTTATCGAAGCCCTTTTTTGTTTGCTTTGTCGAGGGTAGCCTTATTTAGGAAAAATTTCATATTAAAACAACTGAGCTCCCTACATTTCAACTTTATAGCCCATGTTTCAATTTACAATTGAGTAGCCCAAAAATAACAGGCCCATATCCGAAAAAGGGGCGTTATTTCCATTTTTCCGAATTCAGAAGCGGGATTTTCTCTCATTCTTTCCATTCTTCTTCCTCAAATCTAAAAAAATGCAATCTTACAGTTAATGCAACTCAAAAAACCTAGAAAATCTTCTTTATTTCGAATTAACAACAAATCAAACACGAAAAGTGAAATTGTTTTGCTGCAATCAGCGTGATTTTCATTTTTGCTGCAATTTTGATTTTAACTTTTTCTTCGATGGAGCTTTTTCCAGTTTGCGTTATTCATAGTGGTGAATGGGAAGATAACAAGTTTATCAATTTCGTCAGCGATTGTGTAATAATCGAGTCGACATTCAGCTACAATAATTTAGTTGAAGCAATTTCGAAACAGATTAGAATTGATCCTGAGTTAAACATATTAGAGATTAAATTTCTCCTAAAGGATGGTTTGCCACTGATCCTGATTTACAACGATACTAGTGTTCGGGTGTATATCAAATTAAAGAAGAAAAACTTGAATTTCACTGAGTACCCGTTGTATGTGACTGTGAAAGAGATTCATGATAATCGTTTGGTTGCTACAAGTTCCAGTTGTATAGATAAAGGCAAATCTGTAAATGATATTGAAGATGCATCCACAATTGATAGCACTTAGATTATGCCTGATATCAAATTTATTGAAAACACCGATTATGGTATAATAGATAATATGTTAAACGAATTGGTTGAGGAGGATCAAGTTTATAAAGATAAATAGACAGTTGTCAGTGAGATGAAGAACATGGTTGTACGCGAGAGGTTCCAATTCAAGGTGAAGAGATCAAGCACAACAAGGTATGGCAATAGTTGTATATTCTGTTATATATATGCATAAAGTAGTATATATTTGTATAGAGGTATTAAAATTAGTAGATATCTAGTTATGTTTTTGTATACAAGTGTATTTAGAAGTTGAATGATCGTTAATCCTAGGTATCACCTTATGTGTGTGGATGACAATTGTTCTTGGAGTTTCAAATCTTCTGCCGTTTACAAGGAAAACATATTCAAGGTGAGAAGTTACAGTAATAATCACACATGAGGCTATGGTGAAAGATACTTAACATAACGTCAAGATACTTCGGGTGTAATTTCCAGTATAGTCAAGGACAAGTATGTTAATCCAAAAAAATTTACACCGCAAATGATATAATAGAGGACATACAAAAGCAACACGGGGTTAAAGTGAGCTACATGAAAGCATGGAGAGATAAAAAGATAGCAATGTCAATGATAAGAGGGAATCCGAGTGATTCATATAAGGAGTTGCCGAGGTATTTGTATATGTTGGAGCATACAAATTAAGGAACGGTTACAAAGTTGCACAAATCAAAAGATGGATGCTTACGTTATGCATATGTTTCGCTATATGCATCTATCAAGGGTTGGGAACATTGCAGACCGATAATGGTTGTTGACGGAAGCTTCCTTAAAGCAGCATATAAGGGTACCATATTGACTGCTTGCACACAGGATGGAGCTGGTGAGTTGACTGTATCTACCTCGTTTCTGTAGTTTCTATAATGTTGTAGTTTCATGTATAAACGTGTATAGGATTTGAGAGCTGCTGTTTTTATAAAATTTGCAGTATGTGTAAAGTTGTATATTCGTGTATAAGATTTGTATAATTATCTGAATCCTAATATCTATTTTGTATAAACAGGAAAAATCCTTCCACTAGCATATGGAATTGTAGATTCAGAGAATAATAAATCTTGGGAGTGGTTCTTCATCCAGATAAAGGGTACTTTTGGTGTTAGGGAAGGGATGTGTATAGTTTCAGATAGAAATGAAAGCATCTTCAATGCCACAAAAGCTGTGTACCCAGAAGTTCCACATTGTATTTGCATGTTTTACTTGTGGCAGAATCTCAAGCGCACATTCAAGAAACATCACAAACAATTGAAGGATATTTTCTTCTCTTTGGCTAGAGCTTACACGATAGAGAAGTTTGACTACCATATGACAGAGATGTGCAAAATTGATCCGAGGGTGCAACCTTACTTGTTCAAAATTGGCTACGAAAGGTCGATGGTGATGACTTCCAATATTGCAGAGTCAATTAATGCAACAAACAAAGATGCTAGAGAGATACCAATAATGCGATTGTTGGAGTACATGACAAATTTGGTACAACAACGGAACAACAAAAACAAAAAAATTGCAATGGAGACATCTACAGAGCTTGACGAAAAATACGACAAACTCCTTCGGGAAAATCTGATTGCATCGGAGCAAATGACGGTAAAAAGAATCAAATATAATGATGCATGGCACTGCTGACTTGAATTTTAATGCTTGTATAAGGATGTATAACTCTATATAATAATGTATAATGTGCTTTAACTTCTTTTTTTTTTTTAACTTTTGCAGGTGAGGCCTGCTACGGAGCAGTTATATACTGTGCTTGAAGGGGTAAGCCGAAACATAGTGTGCCTTGAAGAGGGAACATGCAGTTGCGGCAAATTTCAAATGGATGAACTTCCATGTCCGCATGCTTATGCGGTTTTGAAGAACCAACAGCTGAAACTTGGCCAGTATTGCTCTTTTTACTACAAGAAGGATAACCTCCTTAGAACTTATGAATTTCCAGTGAATCCGATGCCAGATGAGAGTTATGGGTAATCCCAACATAGGTGCTGGAAGATGTGGTCCTACCACCTAAGGGGAGAAGAAATGCAGGAAGGCCAAGAAAGGAAAGACTCAAACCGGCTTCAGAGAAAGAGTCTAAGAGGGGGTTTTCATGTTCTGTGTGTGGACAAAGTGGTCACAATAGAAAAACATGTAGGAATTGACCAAAATAAATAGTTGGAAACATAACACTTCCTATTACCTATGTTGTCATGTTGAGTAGTTAAGTTTCACAAACAATAGAGTTACAAATGTCGAATAGTTAAGTTTCACAAGCAATTGAGTTACAAATGTCAATAAAGAATTACAATTACACTATATGTTGCAATTATGTTAAATATGTTTCATTATACATGTTTTGATTATCCAATAATAATATGTTGTTGTTTTTAATAGTGCGAAATATATTGATAGATTGTACAAATGCAAAACAGAACTGCAAATAATCAGTGTCATTATATGTATATTGATGTATAAATGAGAGTATAAGTTTGTATAAAATTGTATACATATGTATAAATCCTGCAACATTGACAAAACTACAACAATAACGGAAATACGTACTTTGTTAAAGAAAAAAGCAACGGAAATATTTATTAAAATTTAATTCATTCACAGCCACAATGTGTAATGACTACCACAAACTACAAAAAAATAAAGTCATCTACAGTAAAATAAAGTAAAAAAACAGAATTACTTTCTCGGTCGTCCCCTCTTCCTCTTCCTGAAAAGTCTCCCTGTGATTTCATCACCACTAATTGTACCTGACTGTTGTTTTTTCCTTCCATAATCCCACAACAGTGATCCCCACCTGCGAAGTGTCTCAGTGTCAAAATTATCTTTTCGGATTTCATTACTTAGGATGAAATACTCAGCAAAACGAGCAACAAAAGCACCACAATCACTGTAATTAAAAAAATCAGATTCTCTGTACATTACTGTAATTATACACAAATAGTAAAATAGTAAAACAACTGAGATTAACCTACCATTTGATCTGTTGTGGCACATTATTAACCAGATTAATCTGTAAAGCATCAGAATGGAATTTATTGGTACATGCACCATTGTTCCAATCAATGCCCTTCTTCTCGAAATAAAAATCAGAACTCTTCAAGAAGTAAGGTATCAAAATTGCATAAGGTAATGTAGTATCTAAAGCAAGTCTATCATTAATAGTTCCACGGTTAGAGTCATAGATGTGGATGCACCTATCTGTGAATGTAAACAACCCCAAAATCCAGTGGCCCAATTTCGCTCTTCCAAGCTTGACATAAATAGGGAATAAGACGTGGTCAACAGTGTGCCATGCTACATTTGCATCACAATAAAACCTCTAATGCAATCTTCTAATTCATTCCCTTCAGGAATCACTGAAGGATCTTGCTTCACTTTGAAATCTTTATACAGTGAATTAATTTTGTTACCAAAGGCAAAGTCGGTTGTAGTAAACCATATGGCAACATTCGGCCCATATTTTCCACTCTTCTTCAAATAGTAAAAGAGGACATCCAAGTGCTGAGAAAAGAAAAATAAAACAAAAACAACCATCACTACTAAATGATTCAAAGTACTACAAAAAAAAATCAATATATGATGCAGATTTTTTAAATATACAAATTTATACACTATTATACAAAGTTATACATATTTATACAATCTTATACCGCGATTATACAAAAACCTTGCATTTGATTATACAAAGTTATGTATACACTGTGGGGGTCTCAAGCAATAAAGATACGCAACAAATGAAAAAAAGGCTTTAGGACAGAAAGTTATTAAATACCGTGTCAATCAAAGGTCGACCACAACACGCAAGTGAGTGGAACCAATCCTTCGTGGTCACATGACACGAGCCAAAAGTAAAAGCTTCTGCAGGTTTATTTACTTCATCGGTATAAATATTTTTGGCACTTCAAATCACAAAAAATAGAAAGTAATCAGAACTTCCTTCATAGACAAGTATAAGATCAGAACATGAAAGCTTAAAGAAAGTTAAGCTACCTTCGCCTCGTATCCATCCCATTATCAACAAACGCGCAAAACTCTTTGGCCAATGGCGACAAGGGATCGAAATCATCAATTTTGATCGTGAAAGGATTCTTGATATAAAAAATGAGCTTGTGCGCTGATCCTGATGTCCCCGAATCAAAAACTGGAAAATACGGAGATTTGGCATATTTTCCTGGTATTTTCTGTCGAACCGACTGTTTAGGAGAAATGTAATCCTCTTCTACGTCTATGACGGGTGGTCTGTGAAGCACAATTTGCGACATCTGTAGCGCAGCTAAATCTTCATCGCCAATGTCATCCCAAAATGTATCACCCTTGACATCACCTGCTACCCCTTAGACAGAGAAAACCAAAAATAAAAAACTTTCAAACTGAAGAAAAAGAAATTTAGACAAAAAGATAAAATGCAGAACGAATACCATGATCAACACCATAAGTAACTCCCTCATTTGCTTTGATACATAAATCTGTTTGGTCAGCTAGCATGTTATCTTGATTCACTTGCTCGACAAAGTCAGGAACAACATCATATTGATAGCCATCATATTCGCCGAGACCAGATGTATTGTCATCAGACACGCACTGACGAATCTAATAAAAAAATAATAGAAAGAGAAGGCATAACTGTTGAGTGATGATTCAGAGAAGGCATAATTGTTGAATGATTTGGTTTTATTAGTAAAACATTACCTTAGAATCAAGAAACTCCTCCCTTGTTTGTTTGGTTTCCTTCATATTTAGAAAACTGATCACTTTTTCAAAGGAAGAAACTACATAACTGTTGAGTGTCGTAATTGTATCAGTCAACTCAACAAAAAACAACAAAAACAACAAAAGTAAATCAACAACCATGTTTATAACAAAAATCATGTATATACAAAAAGTACCGATAAATTACAGAAAAGCTAAAGCTGCAGTACCTTTCCAACAACACTCCTTAACTTCTCAACTACAACATTCAACAGATCAATGCACGCCGAAGGATCATAACTCGGTTTAGGTTTTTGCTCTGTATTCTGAGGATAAGGTCGTTTAGACTGTTGCTTCATATTCTGCGGACAAGGTGGAGATGCAGATACATAATTATCACTGTGAAAGGCAGGCACCTCCCCTGATGCAACATCATCGACATTAACTTCCAAAAATGTGGCGATGTTCAGCGTTGACATCTCTTCACGAGTAGGGGAAATGTTCCAATAGTTCAACTACAATAAGAAAAACTGGATTATAATAGTAGAAAAAGGAAATTGTGACATATTCATAATTATACATACTTACAGAAAAACTGAAATCATATATGAAGAAGTATTATGGTACAAAATGTTTACTTGGTCGATACTAGACATGATCACCCCGCCAGTCAAATACGCATATGTTGGAATTTCAGTGACTTCCCAATTAAGAATACATGGCACATTTGTGCCAACACGAACATCTAGATGCTTGTCAGCCATAGAGAAACACTCAAAAACCATATTACGCAAGTGGAAAACCTCCGAGCCTATACATTGTAAAATAGTCACACTGTCTGTCCTTCATTGTCTTTAAAATATCTTCAAATGTCTTTTTTCCCCAAGCATACGTATGATATTGACCATTTTCAATGATATCAAAATCATCTTTGTTGATACCATGATTATTGGCATATGAGAATATGAAATGATGGACAAACACCATCAAGGCCATCTTGAATGCATCTTTGTCCGACTTCCAGTCCTTTTTCTTGAAGCGATCAAGAAGCTGCCCCCTCGTTATAGCCCTTTTTCCATCTCCTGGAACATACTCTTTTAGCAACCTATTGACATCTGGTTTGTCATAGATAGTGGCATCTTCTTCTACACACTTCAAATTAGTGATAACAATAAACTCTCCAATGCCAAACCGCAACAAACAACCATTGATTTTAACCCACAACTCCATTTCCCACCCGACACGACTTCCCTCAATAGTATACAACGAATAAGTTGATTTTGAATTTTAAATTGAGACAGGTCCAAGAAGTAGCCAAAACAGCTACCAAGGAACATTTGAAGCTGCGTGTCAGTAAAACATTGCTTCAAAATGCTGACAATATCAGTCTCGGTATGGGAACTAATCCGTTGTGGAAATGATCATCTAATTGTATATAGAAGTCTCCAACCTTGCATATGGAAAAACAATAAGAAAGAAATCAGGAACAAAAACTATACTAAAATATTGTATAAACATGTATAAATCAGTGTAGCAGTACTTGTATAAAGATGTATAAACAACTGTATAACTTTGTATGAAATTGTATAAGGATGTATAAAATTAATAGCAATACAGGGAATACCTTCAGCTTAGCTTTTCCCTCCTTCAATTTGTCGCGAGTAGCAATCCTTTGTTCTTTGGATATGCAATCAAGACCATTCTCGCATCGTCCTCGATCTTGCTTTTTTATGATTAATGTCCTCGATCTTGCTCTTTTTATGCTTAACGTCCTCAATCTTTCTCTTTTTTGGTTTAACACTGGGGCCTACATTATCTTCATCAACCAAATCAAATTTCATCTTTTCTTTGGATTTTTCATGTCTCCCAAATTTCTTACTCCATGTTCTAACAATGTTAACTGGAGTAGGAGTATTCTTCCTTTGCGAACGAGTCATTCGACTGCTCTCTTGTTGCGACTTTTTTGTAGGAGCAGGAGACTCAAAATCATCATCATTGGGGGCCTGGACATGCCCATTCGCTTCAGAATCAGGGGTTGAGGGAAAGTCTCTCAATGTTTTCGCAAAATCGAGCTTAACACCTTTTCCAGCAACCTTCATACGACTTTTAGAAGCAGACATTTTCAAACGCATTTTATACAATAAAATAAATAAAGATTTAAAAAAAGTGAAGACAAGTGAAGGAAACACAATAATCAAACAAAAAACAAAGGCCATGAACACAAAGCAGAAGCCAACAAATATGGTGTGGCCATGTACAACCTGGGCTAAACCAGGTTAGGGTTTCAAATGTGGGCTATTTTCAGATGGGCTATATGGCCCAAGCGATATATAATGTAATTTCTTCCCTTATTTAACCGGTTTTTCAAAGTATTTGAAAGCCTATAGTTTATGGCAGAATTCGGACGTCTCTGAGCCGCATTATTTCGACCATTGCGCTTTTATATGACCGTAGTTTTTAATATGGTCGTAGCCTTCGGGTACGTATCTTGAACTTGTTTCCCGATAACATTTCGAAGTTCGAAATGTTAGTCCCCGAGTGTGATGGCCTTGGCCTGTATATCGGGGGTGCCTCTTTGAGGTCTTATGATTTTGAACTTAGATAGCTCGAGTAGGCAGTCCCCGAGTGTTCGAGGTATCCTTGCACTTGGCCCTTGGGCCATTTTTTGCAAGTGTTACTTTTGCACAATAGATCATAAGCACATGACTCGTATAATAGAAATTCTACTTCAAACATGAGATGTTTGAGAAAGAAGAGAGAGCTTCTTTGTATAATTCATACATACGTACATGTTTTGTTGTCAGGACTCAGCTAATATATATAGACAAGGTTCGTTCGACCGTTTGGCCCATTACAAAATTCTTCCTATCGAGACCCATTTACATAACGTCCGAGGGTGATGCCCCCCAATATTCGAGATTGATTGCAAAGAAGCCTTGGATACTGTTGAATTACCCCCAGGTAGCACATAGTTGTTGCCTCGTTAAAAACGTTGCCGAAAAAACCCATTTGGGATAAAAACCGGTCTAAGGGAAAAAGAGTACAACGCGTACTTTAAAACCTGAGGTCTTGATTTCGTGGATCGGATACCTGCAACAAGTTAGTTTCGAATATTTAAGTAAATGAAAAAGGATAAAATCCATACCTTAGCAATAATATCGCTTGAGGAGTGATATGTTCCAATTATTCGAGAATGGCTCGCCGTCCATTGTTCCAAGCTTGTACGATCCTTTCCCAACTATGTTGAGGATTTGATAGGGTCCTTCCCAATTAGGACCGAGTTTCCCTTCATTAGGATCTCAATTATTGATGGTGATTTTTAATAGTAGCATATAATTATGTATTTTAGATGTTATTTACACTCTAATTTAACCGCACTTTATTGATATTGGAATGATAAAAGATAAAAAAATGCTCTAATTGAGAAATTTATGTTTTGAAGGAGCCAATCCAAGCTAAGAGGAAGATAAAGGGTGTTTTGAAGGCATTATGAACATACAAGGCCAATCAAAGGATAGTCCGGATGAAAAAGAGCGAGAAAAACAAGAAAGAAGGAAAAATGCAGGTCCACGACTGCGGATCTGGGCGCACAGTTGATCGCGAAGGAAGGCAGTGCATGGGTGAAAGTTCGCGGTCGGATCCGCGGCCGCGGACGGGCTGTCAGGCGCAATATAATGCAGGTGCTTTTGTGTAATTTTTTGAGCAACTAACCTAAACCTATAATAGCCCAAACTCGCCCAGAAGTCAGGGGAGGCTGATTTTTGACAATATTGGAGGCAAGAACTTGGGAGAGAAGATCAAGCAATTCTTTAGAGTTTCCATCTTCTTTTTCTTACTTCTAATTATGAATTATAAATCATATTAGTGCTATGTTTTGCATTAGTATGAGTAGCTAAACTTCTAATCTAGGGTTTTGATGGAACCTATCGAAGGATGAATTTCTTGTTATGTTAATATAGATTTGCCATAGTTTTATCTCTATTTGTTCAACTATATGCTTGTTGTTGTAGATTGAAGGACCCTCAATTAGCTGTTCCTATTTAGTGTGCATTACTCGAGAGAGATTGCATATTTAGGTTGTTGTTGAACAACATCACTCCTAACGTATATGAGGGATCAATACGAAGGGTTTGAAGGTGAGATTAGGGATAATGAAACCTTGGGTGCGATCTAAGTGAGCTGTAATTAAAATTAGCTAGCGTAATTTGGGAGAATATGTCTAGTATATTGTTGTAATTACTTGGGAGAGAGTTACGACAGTCAGAATGCTCATGATCGATAAAGAAGATTTAGGCAAATTTATGACAAACATAGCAGAAAGGACTCCGACAATAGGGGAAATCATAACCTTAGATCATACCAATTATTGTCTACAACACGTTCTTAGTTGGTTCTTAGTTACTCCATTCTCATTAAGTAATAGTTAGTTAGTAAACATCCACTTTGTTATTCAAATATCTTGGGAAGTTGATTTCGTGAGATTGTGTGAGTCTGATAGTTGTGATTGATAGGTTAATTCCTTGTGGGATTCGACTCCGGACTTGATAACCGAAATATATTTGTAACGACCGCTTTGTCCTTTTTATAAGGCATAGTTGGGCGTGATCAAATTTTGGCGCCGTTGCCGAGGAGTTAACAGTGTTATTAGTTGTAGTTAAAAGAAGTGCAAAAAAAAAATGCTTAGTGTAATCAATTTTCTTCGACTCAAACTGAATACCTTGAAACGATAACGTTTGTGATCTTGGGTGTTACAGGTGCATGCCTAGAAACTCCTCAAGAACTGGTGAATTGTTTGAAGCATTATCCAATCCTGAGAAAGTTTTCAAGGCATTGAATCGTGCAAACATGAAAAGCAAACAACAACAGAACTTGACTGAACAACTTGAACCAGACATGGCAGATGAAGTGAACAACAGGAACAATAGGGATAACGTGGATGACCCGAATGAGCAGGTGGTGGTGCCTCTTGTGCCGGAGCCTGCATTGTACGATTGAGCACAACCCACCGCAAACAACTTAGCAACCGCAATTGTAGTCCCGCAGATACAAGCTGACTCATTCCAGATTACAAATAACATGCTGCATTTGTTGAAAAACAAGGGACTATTCTCAGGGTCATACATCGAAGATCCTCAACAATATCTAAAGAATTTCCTGTCAATCTGTGCCACACAAATACATCATAATGTGACACCGGAAGCAATAAGTCTATTGTTGTTTCCATTCTCAGTGATGGGAGCAACTCAGACTTGGCTTAATTCACTCCCCATAAATTCCATCACTACTTGGGAGGAACTAGTCAAGCAATTTGTGAAGAAATTTCACCCACCCAACAAGACTGTTCAGCAAATTGATGAGATATTGAGCTTCAGACAGAAACCAACAGAAACATTGCAAGAGACGTGGGAAAGGTTTAAAGGGCTGCTGGTTTTGTGTCCACACCATGGTATTCTGGAGCAGATGCTGGGGCAGAGGTTTTACATGGGTTTGGCAGATAGCTTGAAAGCCAATGTTGATGCATCAACAGGTGGAGCATTTTTGAGCAAAACATTCAGAGAGAGCAAGATCTTACTTGACAAGATGGCACAAAACTCGGGATGGACGACCAGGAACGCTCCAATCACTCCTGTGGTTCACTCAGTGGCCTTAGACCCAGCTAACTCCCTAGCTGAAAATATGGCCACTCTAATAACAACAAATGAGCATCCTCACCAAAAATGTTGATGAATCAGGTCAGAAACAACAGGTACGCATTGTTGATGCAACCAATGGGGGTTTATGTACATCTTGCATTAATAAAGCATATGGTTGCTCGTGGAGTGCGGAAGGTGATCACCAACAATACCAGGAGAACATGAATTATGTGTCCAACTATGGGGGACAGAGACCAGGTGGTCAGAATTGGGGTCAACAAAATCAACAATATAGGCCAGTCCCGTAGCAGCACAACAATAACAACAATCTTGGGGCCATGTGACCTCAAGGTCAAGTGGCTCCTTACCAAAGGCAACATGTTACAACCATCAGAGTCAGCAGCAAACTTATCATCCACCTCAACAACAACACACTGGGAGACACGAAGATGGGTTTGCTAGACTCGAGGGAATGATGCAACAATTGATTGGGTCCACTGGGAAAGTAACTGAGAGAGTAGACTCACATGAGTCAGCTATAAAGAATATTGAGATCCAATTGGGTTAGATTTTGATGGCTCTTAATAATCGTCCTCAGGGGACATTACCTGCAGACACACAGATTAATCCAAAGGAGCAGGGCTCGAAACAACTAATGGCAGTGAGTCTACGAAATGGTAGAGACATGGACTTGGAGCAAGAGATTGCCACAAGCTCAAGAAGATGCCAACAAAGAAAAAGAGGTTGTGAAAGAGACTAAGGGAGCACATGAATCGATAGTGGAGGCAGTGCCTGAACAAGAAAAAATTCAGATCACAGGGAAGAAACGACCTCTAGCACCATTCCCGCAGAGACTGGCCAAGTATCAGAAAGATGAGCAATACAAGAAATTCTTGGAGATGTTGAAGCAAATTCAGGTAAACATTCCATTGATTGATGCTTTAAAGGAGATGCCTGGTTATGAAAAAATGATGAAGGACTTGATATCCCGCAAGTTTGACTTCCAAGACTTGGCCACAGTTACACTAACTCAGACTTGCAGTGCTGTTGTGACGAGACCCATTGCTGAGAAGCTGTCTGACCCAGGGAGTTTCATAATTCCTTGCACTATATGTAACTTTGCATTTGCTAAGGCACTGTGTGATTTGGGGGCAAGCATAAATCTTATGCCCCTAGCTATCTATAAAAGGCTCGGGATTGGAAGAGCTAGAACCACATCCATGTTATTGCAGCTGGCTGACAGGACAATAAAGAGACCCTCTGGCATTCTAGATGATGTGTTGGTGCAGGTTGGGAAGTTTGTGTTCCCAACAGATTTTGTCATTCTTGATTGTCATGTTGATGAGGAAATTCCCATAGTTTTGGGAAGACCATTCTTGGCCACTGGGAGAGCTCTAATCGACTGTGAAACTGGAGAGCTCAAGATGAGATTAAATGATGAAGAGATAATATTCAATGTGCAGAAATCTATGAGGCGACCAAGTGAATACGCCAATTGCTCTCCAATGATGCCGTGGATATAATTTTGGATGAGGATGATGAGACATTGAACATTCAAGATCCTCTAGCAGCTTTTCTCATGAACCAAGATGAAGCTAATGGAGAAGAAATGGCAGAGTGGGTACTTGCTCTTGAAGGCAAAGGTTTTTGGAAGAGGGAGCTCGAATTTGAGCCCTTGCACTTAGAGGAAAGAAAAAATCCTCCGGCTAAGCCATCCATAAAAGAACCCCTAAAGTTGGAGCTGAAGCCACTGCCCACCCATTTTAGGTACGCATTATTAGGACCTAACTCAACGTTACCTGTTATTATCTCATCTAGTTTGTTAGATGTGCAGGCAGAACAACTTTTGTAGGTATTGACGGAGTGCAAGGCTGCAATTGGGTGGACCATTGCAGACATCAAGGGGATCAACTCGGCCTTCTGTATGCATAAGATTCTACTGGAAGATGGGCACAAACCTTCCAGAAAACACCAAAGAAGGCTGAACCCCAACATGAAGGAAGTGGTGAAGAAGGAAGTTATTAAGTGGTTAGATGTGGGAATCATATTCCTCATCTCTGACATTAACTGGGTTAGCCCAGTTCAGTGTGTACCAAAGAAGGGTGGAATGACGATGGTGAAAAATGAGAAGAATGAATTGATGTCTACACGAACCGCCACAGGTTGACGAAGCTGTATGGATTACAGGAAATTGAACTTGGCTACCCGGAAAGACCACTTCCCACTTCCATTCATTGATCAAATGTTAGATAGACTGGCGGGGAGGTCCCATTTTTGTTTTCTGGATGGATACTCAGGGTACAATCAGATCTCTATTGCACCAGAGGATAGAGAAAATACCTCGTTCACCTGCCCTTATGGGATTTATGCATTTCGGGGAATGCCATTTGGCCTATGCAACGCACCTGCCACATTCCAAAGGTGCATGATGGCCATCTTCACGGACATGGTAGAGGAAATAATGGAGGTGTTCATGGATGATTTCTCAGTGGTGGGGAATTCATTCGATGATTGCCTTAGGAACTTGAGAAGAGTACTGAAGAGGTGTATAGAGACTAATCTGGTGCTAAACTGGGAGAAGTGTCATTTCATGGTGCAGGAAGGTATAGTCTTGGGACAATTGGTGTCAAGTAAGGGCATTAAGGTGGATAGCGCAAAGGTTGACGTGATAGCAAAGCTTCCACCACCCACTTCTGTCAAAGCGATCAGAAGTTTCTTCGGGCATGCCGGTTTCTATAGGAGATTTATAAAAGACTTTTCCAAAATTGCTAACCACTTGTGTAAATTGCTTAAAAAATATCACCATTTTGTGTTTTTTGATGACTGCAGGGTAGCATTTCAGGAATTGAAGAAGAGATTGGTCACAACACCTATCATTGTTTCCCCCGACTGGGAGTAACCCTTTGAGCTAATGCAAGTGACTATGATGTAGGAGTAGTTCTTGGGCAGCGAAAAGACAATCATGCACCCAATATACTACGCAAGTAGAAAATTGAGTGGAGCCCAGCTGAACTACACTGTGACTGAGAAGGAGATGCTGGCAGTAGTGTTCGCGTTTGACAAGTTCAGATCATACCTGATAGGCTCGAAGGTAATTATCTATACTGATCATGCTGATCTAGGTACCTAATTGAGAAGAAAGAGTCAAAACTGCGCTTGATTCGTTGGGTGCTACTGCTACAAGAGTTTGACTTGGAAATTCGTGACCGAAAGGCAACGGAAAACAAAGTAGCTGACCACTTTCGAGACTGGAAGGAGCTGAAAAAGCGGTTGAGGTAGAAGAGATTATGGAAACCTTTCCAGCTGAGAAACTACTAGCCACGAGTCTTAAGGAAGTTCCATGGTATGCAGACATTGCAAACTACCTGGCGAGCGGTATAATTCCTTATGACCTTTCCTCTGTGCAAAAGAAAAAGTTTTTACGTGATTGCCACATGTATTATTGGGATGAACCTTATCTATTTAGGATTTGTGTTGACAACATGATCCGGAGATGTATCCCCGAGATAGACCAGTCTTCTGTTTTGCAGGCATGTCATGTATCAGCATATGATGGACATTTTGAAGGAGTCAGGACAGCCGCGAAATTTCTGGAAGCAGGCTTCTACTGGACAACAATGTTCAAAGATGCACATTTATGGGTAAAGGGCTGTGATGAATGCCAGCGAGCCGGGAATATTTCCCGTCGACATGAGATGCCTATGAACCCAATTCAGCAGGTCGAAGTGTTCGATGTATGGGAAATCGACTTCATGGGGCCCTTCGTCAGTTCATATGGCAACAAGTACATACTTGTCGCTGTAGACTACGTGTCCAAATGGGTGGAAGTTGCAGCACTCCCCACCAATGATGCAAAGGTGGTTATTGGGGTTTTGAAAAAGAATACATTCACCCGATTTGGCACCCCAAGGGCCATAATCAGTGACACAGGCACTCATTTTTGTAATCGAGCCTTCGAGAAGTTGCTAGAAAAGTATGATGTATGCCACAAGGTGGCCACTCCATATCATCCGCAGACAAGTGGGCAAGTGGAAGTGTCAAACAGAGAAATAAAGAGTGTGTTAACCAAGACCGTGAATTCCACAAGAACGGATTGGGCGAGAAAGTTAGATGATGCACTCTGGGCTTATAGAACCGCTTTCAAAACACCAATTGGCATGTCACCATATAAGTTGGTATTTGGGAAGGCGTGCCACTTGCCAGTGGAGTTGGTACATAGAGCTTGGTGGGCGATGAAATAGTTGAATCTCGACATGGATGCTGCAGGAACAAGTAGAGTCATGGAGTTGCATGAACTTGATGAGTTACTCTATCTCGCTTTTGAGAGCATAAGATTGTACAAAGAGAGAATGAAGATGTTACATGATAAGAACATTATTGAGCAGAATTTTAAACCCGGAGATACGGTATTGCTTTACAACTCAAGACTAAGCCTATTTCCGGGTAAACTAAAGTCATGATGGTTAGGGCCATTTCGTGTGGTTGAAGTACACCCTGAAGGTGCTGTAGAGAATGAATCTCGCACGTTTAGAGTCAATGGGCATAGATTGAAACATTATGTGGGGATGGATGAAGCAAAGGAAGTGTCAGCGACCATTTGACAGAGCCTCAGAGGTCGAGTGAACCTTAAATGCGCTTATCTGCGTCGTGCCGCGACGTTAAATCAGGCGCTGCATGGGAGGAAACCCATGATTTTATTATTTTGTTTTTCTTTTGTTGTTGTATTTGATGTGAATGATACAAACCAAACTACTTGTGTGCAGGAAAAAATTTGTGCACATCGGAAGGAGTCGGGGTCAAAAGTTAACCCCGGAAGAGGTAAAATTGAAGAAAAGAGAAAAATTGTTCGGAACAGGGATCCGCGGCCGCGCACTAGACCGCGGACCTGAACACGGAGTTTGGGAGTATCACTGTTTTGGATTCGCGATCGCGGACTGGACCACGGATCTGAACGCGGACGTTAAGGGGTGTTCTGCCCAGCATCCGCGACTGCGAACGCGACTTCAGGTAAGTTTTAAATTACAGTTTTTTTTTTGTTTTTCTAATTTCCCCTAAAACCTAAATCCCCCCTCCTAACACACCCACCGACTCCCCACTTTCCCCATTCTTCTTCTCCTCTTCTACTCAAACTCTCCATCCCCCATCTTCTCATTTATACACTAAAACTCCCCCCCTCCCCGTTCTTTTCTCTCCGTTAACAACGATCCAACCTCTATCGTTCTCAAGAATCTCAATTAAGTACATGATTTTTCTTTTCCTTCTTAGTTTTTTTTCCTTTTGTAGTTTTATTTCAGATTTTTTAATGATTTTCTCTTTAATTTTTCTTATTTTTATTTGCTAGTATATATAATGGGTAGTAAAAATCATGACTCTCTTGTATTAGAGGTGGATTGTGGTGTAGATGGGTGTGTGAGGCCATTATATTTGATATGGGAGGCTAGGTGACTCAATGTGGTTATTTGTGCTACTTTGTAGACATATGCACACTAGGTGTTTGTTAAATTGTCTTAATAAGATATAAATGCAAATTATAACTATGGTGCGGGTGAAGTCTGAGTAACCGCCTTAGGTTCACATAATTCGCCCCCACTAATAGTTGCACTTGTTTTGTCAGGTATCATGCATCCCTCACGGAAGAGACGTGCTACAGGATCCTCATCCAGTGGACAGGGAGGTTCATCTAGAGCTCGGGCACCGGCTAGCAAAAGCCAATTTGACAGTCACAAATTTGTTTCAAGAGCGGCTCAGGATCGATTTAGCGGGAAGGCGACGAAAAGCATGTGCCCGAGAGAGCCATTAACAGGGCAGCCCTCCAGGTTGAATGCCCAAACATGTATCGGGAATTGATGAGGCGCCGGCTCGACATCTTCTTTGAAGAGCCGGAGGAAGGAAACATGATGCTGGTGCGAGAATTTTATGCCAATTGCCCAGAACATGAGGATCGGATTTGCATAGTGTGACAAACAAGGGTGGACGCTTCACTCGATGCCATCAGACGAGTGTACCATTTGCCGATTTTCAATGGGGTTGAGGATTTTTATGAGACATACAAGTAAAAGCCCGTCACTTGGAATTTATTCTTCCAAACCATTTGTGTGTCGGGCAAGTAGGTAGTATGGGTTACGCCTGTGAGTGTATTGAATTCATCACCCCTCACTTTTGAGTCTAAGTGCTGGCTTTACATAATCAACAATCATTTGCTTCCATCTCACAACACCACGTATGTAAATGGACCTCGGGCGACAACGATTTGGTGCTTTGTGAATAGCCGAGATTTTGATGTGGCCCAGCTTATCCAGGCGGAGATGTTTGTTCGCTCACCCGAGAAGAGGTATGGATTTTACTTTCCATCTCTTGTCACTAGATTGTGCAGAGTGGCGAGGGTTCCCGAGAACCCCAATACATATATGGGAAGGTTCTAAAGGAGGCCATGTTTAGTGCAAGCAAAGTAACCATCGGGAAGGACCTAGTGGCACCTGGAGATGATCACAATGACACCTCGGAGGAGTCTGAGGATGATGATGACGGTCAGGAGGAGGCTATGCAAGCCTCACCCCCACAGGAGTAAGTCCCAGATAAGGAAGGTCCATCTCGGGCCCGCCAGAGTACTCGACTGACAGCTCTGGAGAAAGATATGGATGGACTACCCACTTCAGTCACAGACCTGGGGGCTAGAGTTGATGTTATGGCCACCCAAAGTGCGAAGTCCGAAAAGAAGTGTCTCCGACCAGGACTGAGTCACCAAGGGAGTCCCATTAACTTATCTTGCTTTATTTCATATAACATGGGGACATGCCAATCTTTTAAGTGTGGGGTGAGGGATGATGTTGTATGTTGTTGTATGTGTATATAGTTGGTTTTGAAGTCTCTTTTAAAATTAAGTTCGACTTGGCCCGACGATGGATATCACTCGATGATTTTCTTGAGGGACTAAAGTCGAACACAAAAAAAAAGATTTTTTCTTTTGTAGTAGTGTATCAACTTCCCCTTGGTTTTTTCTTTACACCACGGTTTTTTCCAAGGGTTTTATTTGAACCGGGTGTAGTATGTTTTTTCATTTTTTTAGTTAGGAATTTATGGGCGAGGGGCAGAGTTGAAATAGGATCCCTTAACTCCATAATGCATTAAATATAGACTACTTTAGTGTGGCACCTAAGCTCATTGGTTGACTCTTACGAAGGCCTTAAAATGTGTGTTCTTAATCTGGCTTAAGTACCATGAGCGGAGTGTCTGATGATCTAATCTGGAGTGAGTCATGTGCCATGTGAGTGTGAGGCTTGTTGTATTTTGTGCTGACGTTGAACGCCTAGAACTTTCCCTATGTGTGTGAAAAGCGAAATGGTAGTCTTATTTGGTCTAGGAAGTGATATAGGCATTTCTTTGTTGAACCATATATATGCATATTCCACCCACCTAATTGATGTATACCATAGTTAACCCCTTTGAGCTTGTAATCTTGTTTCTTTGTAACCCACATACAAGTCGTACCCAATTTTTGAATTATCCATCTATTTGAACCTTATCACCTCTCATGAGCACTTGAATTGTGATGACATAAGTAAAAGTAAAGTGTGGGGTGGTTGGTTTGGCCTTTGAGTGGAACTGATGAAATAAGGAGAAAGGTGCACTGTGTTGAAAAGTAATACTAAAAGCCATCTGAATTGAAAAAGAAGAAGAAGAAGAAGAGTTGTATTGTGTGAAGAATATGCTTTGATGGTGGTGGCTTTTGATATAATTGTGCTTAAAGAAGTATGTGATAATACATATGGATGTGAAGGTGGAGTTATGGTTTGACATAAGTATGGGCTTGAACGTTAAAAATATATGTATTAAAGTGCTTAGGGGGTGTAGTCACTATTGTATCTAAATGTATCCTATCCGGCCTGCAACCTACATTACATCCAAATCAAGTCCTAATTGATCCTAGACTAAATGATCTCGATTAGTAGAGTAGTACACCACGGTCAAGCTTATGGTGCATTTTATGTGGCACAAGAATGTTATATTTGAGAGGTGAGCGAATGTTATTTCTTTTGAAATCCTCAGTGTGCGTGAATTGTACTGATTATGAAATAAGTCTCTTTTGTGGTGAGTGGGAACTTGATTCATGAAAGGGAGGTAAATCTGGACCTCTGAAAAAGAGTAGGTGGGCCGGTTAGGGACATTGCATGGCTAGGGAGAGTCTACTCCTGAGGGGTGGATGTTACACTAATGTAGTTAGCCATTGTGAAATATTTTTGGTATGATGAGTAGGGAAGTTGCTTAGTGAAATTAGGCCTGTAGAGTGTGGTTTTATTGCTCGAGGACGAGCGATGGTTTAAGTGTGTGGTGTTGATATTAGCCTATAATTGTGTATTTTAAACGCTATTTATACCCTAATTTAACTGTACTTTATTGATATTGGAATGATAAAAGATAACAAAATGCTCTAATTGAGAAATTTATGTTTTGCAGGAGCCACTCCAAGCTAAGAGGAAGATAAAGGGTGTTTTGAAGGCATTATGAACATACAAAGACAATCAAAGGATAGCCCAGATGAAAAAGAATGAGAAAACAAGAAAGAAGGCAAAATGCTGGTCCGCGACCGCGGACCTGGGCGCGCAGCTGATCGCGAAGGAAGGCAGTGCATGGGTGAAAGTCCGCGGCCGGATCCGCAGTTGAATCCGCGGCCGCGAACGGACTGTCAGGCGCAATATAATGCAGGGGATTTTGTGTAATTTCTTGAGCAACTTACCTAAACCTGTAAGATCCCAAACTCGCCCAGAAGTCAGGAGAGGCTGGTTTTTGACAATACTGGAGGCAAGAACTTGGGAGAGAAGATCAAGCAATTCTTTAGAGTTTCCATCTTCTTCTTCTTATTTCTAATTGTGAATTATGAATCATATTAGTGCTATGTTTTGCATTAGTATGAGTAGCTAAACTTCTAATCTAGGATTTTGATGGAACCTGTTGAAGGATGATTATCCTGTTATGTTAATATAGATTTGCAATAGTTTTATCTCTATTTGTTAAACTATATGCTTGTTTCTGTTGATTGAAGGGCCCTCAATTAGCTGTTCCTATTTAGTGTGCATTACTCGGGAGAGAGTGCATATTTAGGTTGTTGTTGAACAACATCACTCCTGACGTATATGAGGGATCAATACGAAGGGTTTAAAGGTGGGATTAGGGATAACGAAACCTTGAGTGCGATCTAAGTGAGTTGTAATTAAAGTTAGCTAGTGTAATTCGAGAGAATATGTCTAGTATGTTGTTGTAATTACTTGGGAGAGAGTTACGACAGTCAGAGTTCTCATGATCGATAGAGAAGATTTAGACAAATTTATAATAAAACATAACAGAAAAGACTCCGACAATAGGGCAAATCATAACCTTAGATCATTTCAGTTATTGTCTACAACACGTTCTTTGTTAGTTCTTAGCTACTGCATTCTCATTAAGTAATAGTTAGTTAGTAAACATCCACTTTGTTATTCAAATATCTTGGAAAGTTGATTACGTGAGATTGTGTGAGTCTAATAGCTGTGATTGATAGGTTAATTTCCTGTGGAATTCGACTCTGGACTTGATAACCGGAATATATTTGCAGCGACCGCTTTGTCCTATTTATAAGGCATAGTTGGGCGTGATCAATTTTCCTTAAGACCAAATCCCCAACTTTGAAGTGTCGAAGATTGGTTCTTCTGTTGTAATACCTCTCGATTCGTTGCTTTTGTGCGGCCATTTGAACGAGTGTCGTTTCTCATCTTTCATCTAACAATTCGAGGCTGGAATTCATTGCCTCGTGGTTTGATTCTTTCGTTGCATGTCAAAAACTGAAGTTGAGCTCTCCGACTTCGACATGTGTTAAGGCTTCGGAGCCATAAACTAAAGAAAACGGAGTTGCTCCGGTACTGGACTTCGATGTCGTCTGATATGCTCATAGAACCTCGGCCAATTTTTCTCTCCACTTCCCTTTGGCTTCGTTTAGACTTTTCTTCATGTTTTGGATGATAGTTTTATTTGTTGATCCGACTTGTCCGTTTCCACTAGGATGATATGGCGTCGATAGTATCCTCTTTATTTTGTGATCTTCGAGGAATTTCGTCACTTTACTGCCGGTGAATTGTTTTCCATTATCACACACTATCTCCGCAGGTATCCCGAATCGACATGCAATGTGATCCCATAGGAAGTCGATTACTTCTTTTTCTCTGACTTTCTCGAAGGCCTGTGCTTTAACCTATTTAGAGAAATAGTCAGTCATAAATAATATGAATTTAGCTTTACCTGGAGCCGATGACAGAGGAGCAATGATGTCCATTCCCATTTCATGAATGGCCATGGGGATATGACCGAGTGAAGCTATTCACCGGGCTGATGAATCATTGGTGCAAACCTTTTATATTTGTCTCATTTTTGAACGAACTCCTTAGAGTCTTTATCCATGCTATCCCAATAGTATCTTGCTCTGATGACCTTTCTTACTAGCGACTCGACGCCAGAATGGTTTCCACAAGTGCCTTCGTGGATTTCTCGCAAAACATAGTCAATATCCCCTAGTCCCAAGCATACTTCCAATGGACCATCTAACATCCTTCTGTATAACGTTCAATCTTCATCCAATGCGAACCGAGCGGCTTTAGTTCGTAAGGTCCTCGATTCCTTGGGATCCGACGACAACTCCCGTTCTTCAAATATTCAATGTATTTGTTCCTCTAATCCCAGTTTAAGCTTGTACAATTGATTTCGGCGTGCCCTTCCTCGATTACAGACCTCGAGAGTTGGACGATAATCCCCGAGCTGATTTCGTCTTCATCGACCGAAGATCCTAAGTTGGCAAGTGCATCAGCCTCGATATTTTGTTCTCGAGGTACATGCTGCAGAGTCCATTCG
Source organism: Nicotiana knightiana (assembly GCA_005239525.1). Lineage (NCBI taxonomy): Eukaryota > Viridiplantae > Streptophyta > Magnoliopsida > Solanales > Solanaceae > Nicotiana > Nicotiana knightiana. Next base: position 80,100 of record ML427441.1, read on the forward strand.
GTTCAAAGTGACCTGCAATTTGTCTAAGTACTTTTGCATCCTATCCTCTCGAACTTGGAAGGTTCCATTTACCTGGTTAACTAGCAGTAGGGAGTCACATTTAGCCTCAATGACTTCCTCTCCCAAGCTTTTAGCTAGTTCGAGACCTGCAATTATAGCCTCATACTCGGCCTCGTTGTTAGTCAGTTTGGAATTTTTAAGCGATTGTCTAATAACATTGCCCGTAGGCGGTTTTAAAATAATACCAAGCCCAGATCCTTTCACGTCCAAGGCTCCATGCGTGAAGAGGGTCCATACCCCCGATGATGTACCCGATTTCAGCAAAAGTTCCTTTTCCACTTCGGGTACGAGGGTTGGCGAAAAGTCTGCCACGAAGTCTGCTAATATTTCAGACTTGATGGCCGTTCGGGGTTGATACTCAATATCATACCCGCCAAGTTCGACGACCAATTTGTCCAATCGGCCCGATAACTCGAGCTTGTGCAATATATTTCGAAGGGGATATGTGGTAATAACACATATAGGATGACACTAAAAATACGATTTTAGTTTTCTAGATGTTATTAATGCAAGTGCCAATTTTTCTAGGTGTGGATACCTGGTTTCAGCATCTCCTAAGGTTCGACTCACGTAGTAAACTGGAAACTGCGTACCTTGTTCTTATCGAACTAATACTCCACTTACCTCTATCTCGGACACCGCCAAGTATAGGTATAACTTCTCATCTGCCTTTGGGGTGTGGAGCAAATGTGGGGCTCGATAGGTACCATTTCAATTCCTCCAATGCTTGCTGACATTCCGGAGTCCATGTAAAATCATTTTTCTTTTTAAGGAAAAGAACCTGTGGCTCCGATCTGACGACATCGATATGAACCGGCCTACGGCAGATATCCGTCTGGTTAGCCTCTGAACGGCTTTTACACTTTCCACGATGGTGATGTCCTCGATGGCCTTGATCTTATCGAGATTGATCTCAATTCCCTGATTTGACACCATGAAGTCGAGGAATTTTCCCGAGCCGACCCTAAAAGCACACTTTTCGGGGTTAAGCTTCACGTTGTATTTCCTCAATATTTCGAATGTCTCCTCAAAATGAGTCAAATGGTCCTCTGCGTGCAGGGACTTAACTGACATATTGTCAATGTAAACTTCCATTGATTTTCCTATCTTTTCTTCGAACATATTATTAACTAGGCATTGATATGTAGCCCCCGCGTTTTTTAGCCCGAAAGGCATTAAATTATAGCAGTAAGTTCCATACTTAGTGATAAAAGAAGTTTTTTCCTGGTCTTCTAGGTCCATCTGGATTTGGTTGTACCCAGAATAGGCGTCGAGAAAAGTAAGTATCTCGTGGCCGGCCGTAGCATCGATCATCCGATCGATGTTAGCAAAGGAAAAGAGTCTTTCGGACATGCTTTATTCAGTTCCTTATAATCTACCCACATTCTAAGTTTGTTCCTCTTTTGGGGACTATGACTACGTTGGCTAACCACTCGGGATATTTGACTTCCCGAATGGATCCTATTTTAAGAAGTTTAGTTACCTCTTCCTTTATGAAGGCGTGCTTCACTTCCGACTGAGGCCTTTTATTTGGCTTTATCGGTCTGAACTTGGGATCCAAGCTCAACCGATGGGTTGTAATCTCACGTGGTTCCTGTCATGTCTAAATGGGACCACGCAAAGCAATCCATGTTATCAAAAAGAAACTAAATGAGTTTTTTCCTGAGTTCGGGGGTTAACCCCGTTCCCAGGTATACCTTGCATTCGGGCAGATACTCGATGAGTATCACTTGTTCCAGTTCTTCGACCGTCGATATAGTTGCATCCGATTCTTTGGGAACGACGAAAGTTCGAGGAGTGAGAAAATCCTCTTCATCCTCTTCGATTACCTGCTTATCCGGTTTGGTCGAGGCTGGGGACGGTGATTGCTATTTGTCCGCTTGCTTATCTTTGATGCTCGACCTTTCTGAGGTCGAATGTGCTGGTATCGGCGTCACCTCGTCAACTACAAACATCTCCTTTGCAGCATGTTGTTCCCCATAAACTGTTTTCACACCATCCACTGTTGGGAACTTCATAATTTGGTGAAAGGTTGACGATACTGCCCTCATGCTGTGGATCCTTGGCCTTCCTAGCAGTGCATTGTACCTCAGGTCACCTTCGATGACATGAATTTTTGTGTCTTGTATGGTACCGACCACGTTTACCGTCATGATTATTTCTTCTTTTGTTATTTCACTAGCCATGTTGAAGTCGTTTAGGACTCGTGATGCAGGTACGATCTGGTCTAAGGTTTATGGGTCAAGATTGGATTTTGAAATTTCAACTGTGTTGTACTATTAGACCTATATGGGGTAGAGTGACGTGGGATCACCCGCGAGTATGTGCACGGTAAACTACACGATAGTTTGGTGGTGTTTGGAACAACTCTAGGCACGTTCGAGGACGAACGTATGTTTAAGTGAAGGAGAATGTAACGACTCGGTCAGTCGTCCCGTAGAATTTGCATTATTATTGTTGTTATTGCCTTGTCAAAGGTTGTGTATACTATTATTGATGTGTTAGAGTTGGTGGGCTTGAAATCGAAATGGTTGTAGTGAGAGTTTAGCCACTTAGTCCTTAAAAATAGCCTTAGAGTTGGAAAAGTCAACTGAGAGTTGACTTATTGGTAAACGACCTTGGAATGCGGATTTTATGGCTCGGATAGCTTCGTTTGGTGATTTGGGGCTTAGGAGTGTGTTCAGAGTATTTTTGTGATGTCCGGTGTAGAATTAGGCTTGAATTGGCAGAAGTTAGTTTATGGTGATTTTCGGTTGACAGTGAAAATAGACTATCGGGATCGGAATGGAATTCCGGAAGTTGGAACAGGTTCGTAATGTCATTTTTGATATGTCTGCAAAATTTAAGGTCAATCGGAGTTGTTCTGGATAGTTTCGACATCGTTGGTGGATTTTAGAAATTTCAAAGTTCTTAGGCTTGAATCCGATGTGATTTTGGTGTTTTGATGTTATTTTTAGTGTTTTGAGAGTGCAACTAAGTTTGAATGATCATTTATGATGTGTTGGTAAATTTGGTTGGGTTCTAGAGGGGCTCGGGATTGATTTCGGGTGATTAACGGAAGTTTTAAAGTTGGTAAAATGCAGCTTTAGCTGCTGGTGCTGGTGTAACCGCACCTGCGAAAGTGTGACCGCAGGTGCGGGCCTGCACGAGCGAGCAAAGCTCCGCAGATGCGGATTTTGGGAGGCTTAGTAGAGGATCGCACCTGGGAAGTCGCAGGTGTGGAGAAGTGGTCGTAGGTGCGGAGGCTGAGATTTTTAGGGTGCTCCGCAGGTGTGCTTAAGTGGCCGCAGGTGCGTAACCACTGTTCAGAAAGTATAAAAAAACCTTCCTTTCGCGATTTTTAACCCTCTTTTCACCATTGTTGTACGGGTTCCGAGGTTTTTGAGGGGTTTTGAAGAGGGAAACGATGGTTCATCATTGAGGTAAGGTTTTAGGACTTAATAACTCAATTATATGTGATTGGAGACCTTATATCAGTGTTTAATTATGAAAATCAGTAGGAAAAAAGGGGAGTTAGGGCTTGAGATTATGAGACCTTTAGGGGTCGATTTGAGGGGTTAACGAACTCTGATTTTAGTGTTCTTTATATGTACGGACTCGTGAGATGATGAGGAAAATTTTAGTATAAAATTTGTCGGGTTCCGAGACGCGGGCCCGGGGGTCGGGTTTTGACTAATTTCGGATTTTGAGCTAAATTTGGTACTTTTCAATTGGAATTCATTCCTTAAGCATAATTTGATGATAAAAATCTGAACTTGGTAGATTTGGAGCACTCAGAGGGCGGTTTATAGTCAAAGGCACTGCGAAATAGTATTTTAGCCGGTTTTGAGGTAAGTAACGTTTCCAAACTTGGTTCTGAGGGTTCGAAACCCCGAGCTAAATGATTTATGACTATTGTTGAGGTGACACACATGCCAAGTGATGGGCGTGCGGGCGTGCACCGAGTAGTCGTGGCCTGGCTTATCTCATGGCACCGCTTAATGATTACTCCCTAATGATATTTGTGCTTCTATTAATGTGAATAATGCGAACATGGTAGAAATCATGATAAGTTATATATATTAGGGCTTCACGCCGAAAATACTGAGACCCGAGTGGTCGTATATTACTGTCTCAGTTTGTGATTATTTGATTTCATATACTCAGTCCTGTTATAGCATATCACTTCATATCTCAGTCTCAGTATTGTTAATTATGTGCATACTGATCATTGTTTCGGGCTGATGGATGCATCTATGATCCATGTGAGTGAGACTGAAGAGTAATGACTGAGTGAGGCCGAGAGCCTGTTATTGAGACAGTTATGAGATTGGACTGCACACCGCAGCGATATTAAATCACGCCTTCGTTGGCTTGATATGGCGCTTGGGCCACTAGGGCCCCTTCGGAGTCTTTACACCCCCAGTGAGCACATTGATGATGAGGGATGGATCTTCCCTGTACATGGATCTTGTCCGAAGCTGATGTTATGTGAGGGATGGATTTTCCGTGGGCATGGATCATGTTCGAAGTGGATGTTATGTGAGGGATGGATCGTCCCTGGACATGGATCTTGTCCAAGTGTTGTATTCCGGAGAGGGACTTTCTCCGTGGGGCTAGATTGGCCTTTTTTCTCAGTACGGAGTGACTACGGTCACCGGTGTTTATGCATATTCGGGGATGGAACTTCCCTAAGCCTGAGAGCCATATATAGTACTAAGTGGACTTCTGTGGGAGAGTTGTGAGCACTATGTGCATTTTCACACTGTGATATATTGGCATGTACAACATATGGAGGTATATCTAGCATATCCTGTTGTTATTTTCTGATAAACTGTGAACATGCCTAAATTTTGTACGCTGATGATTTAATTATTGAGGTTTAGTCTGTCACTACCTCTCAGCCCATAGTTTGGGTTCGTTACTTCTGAGTTGGTGTACTCACGTTACCCCCTGCACCTTGTGTGCAGATCCAGGTACACCGGGACCCGGTAGTGGATATTGAGCAACTTTCAGAGTGTTCATTTGAGTTGTCGAGGTAGCAGCTGGCGATCGCGACCTCGTCTTCTCTTTCTTATTCTACCTGTTGTTATATCTTTTGAGACAATGTTGTCCATTTCTCCTTTTCTTTGCTTTATGTTTTAGTAGCTCATGACTGAGTGACACCAGATCCGAGGTTGAAAATTTTAAATTCTTGTTTCAAATATTATTTTTAAACTTTAGACTCTTAGTATTTTCAATAATTTCATTTAAAATTCGTATTCTTACTGGAAATTGAATTTAGCTTAGTTAAAAAGGGTAGCTTGCCTGGTTCCATGACAGGCGCCATCACGACTCCGAAATTGGGCCGTGACAAAAATGTTGACGTGGAATCCTTCAATTTTATTTCCTCAATAACTCTAGTAGATAACTTTTTTTTTTCCAAAGAAATAACTTAACACTTCACTTTTACTTCGAGTACTCCTCTAACTTTCAAAGATAAATATTGTTGTTTTCATTTTCTCAAAGAGAAGATATAGATATCAATAAAAAGGATAATGTTATAAAATAAAAGTAATTTAGTAAAATGTAAATAAGAAACAAAGATAGAAGATGGAGTACTTCACTTCCTTTTGGTGTGTCTTCCATTACAATTTACATAGCCTTTTATAGGCATAAAATGAGAAGACTGACTATTGTAAATAGTGAATGAGATGGACATAAAGAAGTAGATTTCATCCATAAGCTATTCACATACATGGGCACCCATATCTACAAACTATTCATAACACTCCCCCTTTGATGTCCATGTAAGATAATGTGCCTCATTAAGAACTTACTAAAAAAAATATGGGGATGTACATAGTTATTTATAATATGCATTGCTTGCTGCCTCATTAAAAACCTTACCAGGAAAACCCAGTGGGACAAAACCTTGATTAAGGAAAAAAGAGCGCAACACGTAGTTACTCCCCCTGATGAAAACATCACTTAATGTCTCGAAGGCGACGCATTCCAATCTTGTATATCAAATTTTCAAATGTTGAGGTTGGTAATGCCTTAGTGAACAGATCCGCCAAATTATTACTTGAACGAACTTGTTGAACGTCTATTTCACCATTATTTTGAAGATCATGAGTGAAAAAAAATTCGGCGAAATGTGTTTTGTTCTATCTTCTTTGATGTATCCTCCTTTCACTTGAGCTATGCATGCATCATTGTCTTCATACAATATTGTTGGAATATTGCCTTTCGAAGAGAGACCACATGTTTCCTGAATGTGTTGAGTTATCGCTCTCAACCAAATGCATTCTCAACTTGCTTCGTGAATGGCTATTATCTCTACATGATTTGAATAAGTAGCAACCATAGTCTGTTTCGTTGAACGCCATGATATAGCTGTACCTCCACATGTAAATAAGTAGCTTGTCAGAAATCGAGCTTTATGTGGATAAAATAAATATCCTGTATCTGCATAACCAACTAATGTTGACTTGGATTCACTTGAATAGAATAAACCCATATCAATGGTCTCTCGCAAGTATCTGAATATATGTTTAATACCATTCCAATGTCTTTATGTTGGTGAAGAACTAAATCTTGCGAACAAGCTTACTGAGAAAGCTATATTTGGTCGAGAATTGTTGGCAAGATACATTAACGCCCCAATTGCACTAAGATATGGTATTTCGGCACCAAGCAGCTTTTCATCATTTTCATGAGGTCTGAATGGATCTTTCTTTATATCAAGTGATCTCACCACTGTGAGCATGTAATTTTACACCTACTTAATACTCCTACAAAATTGGATAAGTAAAATAATTTTACAAATTTTGTTGAATTTTAGTGATTAATTGTGAATTGTTTTGCATTTGCATATTCATAATTCATTTTTTTAAAAATTATTTGAAATTGCATAATTAGGTGCATCATTATTATCAAAGAATTATGAATTTACTTATAAATAAATTGAATTAAATAACGAACGATGATAATTATTTGATGTAACGTAGTTTTGAAATTAATTGCTAAAATTAATCATTTTTTATCTGACAAACTATAGATTTAATTAGGAGTATTAAATTAATTGTTTTATTCCTAATTAGCCTATAATTAGACGAAATAAGGTCAAAATTGATTATTACATTTTTGAATTTAATTCGGTTTCATTTTAATTAGACTAATTAAGTTTAATTAAGCCTAGAGTGTTAAAAAATTGGACTGGGATAAATGACCCAAGCCCAAAACCTATTCTATCCTACCCAAATGACCCAGCCCATAACCCCAACAACCCGGCCTACCCCAGCCCTCGCCAAAAATGACCCCGTTTGGACTAAGACTAATCCCAGTCGTTGATCTCTTAAGATCTAACGACTGGGAACTAATTAAACTTATACTATATAACTTTCCAACCCCCCACCTATCCTCTCAAGACCAAAAGTCTCACACCACCCCCATCGTCCGTCTCTCTCTCTTCTCTCTAAAGACCCAAACCCTAGCCTCCCAGAACCACCATCCTCCGCCGACCGAAAATCGCCTCCGGTGGTGAAGTTTAACCAAACCACGCCAAAATTTCACCCCACAACCTACTCTTCACCCTCAACAACCTCCCGTTATTAGTTTTCACCAAAAACCACCCGATTTCTATTTATTTCAGATCTGAGAATCTAAAAACCTAACCGACACAGTCCTTTTTTCCCCTCCATTCCCTTTTCCGTTCAACCCCATACCTTGCAAGATTAATCACAAAACCGCTTAATCTCTCATATGCTCTATCAAATCTGAGCATACACGAAGATTTCTCGATGTCTCACCATGGGCGTCTGTTGTCCAGTGGTTAAACACAATGACCTATGGACATGGGATTCTAGCCGCAAGCGTTGATTTTCGTCCTAATGCCCAGGTAAAACCCTTCTTCGATCCTCCCTCTGTTTTTCTGATTTCACCCTTCAATCCACCATCACCATTGATTTCTAATTTCTTTCTTTTCTTTTGTTCTGAGTTTGACTCCTAAAATGGATAAACGAATCCTTTATTTGCTGGTTAAAAAAAAAAGGTCAGTAAACATTGTCCCTCCTTGTTCTGTAATTTTTCAAGTTTACATTGTGTTCTTTGTTGATTTCCTCTTACACATGGCATCTTAATAAGTTTGAATTTGCCTACTATGTTTATGTTGTCCTCATTGGTTAAAGTAATTGATATTCCTAGCAATCTCTGACTGTTCTAGTATCAACAATTGATTTGTGTTGACGACTACTTAATTAGACTGGATAACACTTGATCTAAGCCTAGCTGAACCTTTCTCATTAGCAAAAGAATTTTGATAATTTTTGTATATATAGATAACTAAATTGAACCACGCCTAAGAATGTGCTTATTTGCTGCATCATGTCATATGGATTCCCATATTTGTAATGCTAGCATGTTCATTATGCTATCTGTTTATTGATGTGTTCTGTAATCATGAAATCCTATAAAACTTCTTTGTATGCTATTTTGAGTGAACTCCATCGACTTTTCACACTTGTGTTTGCGCAGTTATAGTCATGAATACCCTGTTTGTTTTCATTTAGGAGAAACTATTTCCTAAACTATGGTATTCACTTGAAGTTGCCTCATAGAACATTGTCTGCCCTAATGACTTGAGAGTCTGAGTTATGTAAAATCTGAAATGCAAAGCTACTGTTAGGCTTAAGGAAGAAATCCAAAGGTAAAAATAATTAATTAAGTATGAGTAGGTAATCCGAATCCTAAATGACTAATTAAGCCAATCAATCAGGTTTGAGTTGAAATAGGTCAATCAGTCTCACCTTTAAGTCATTTAAAATCCTAAATGGCTGACTAGAGTTAACAGTAAACCCAATTGACCTGACCCTAGTTACACCAAGGGTAATTTCAGAAACTTTGTAGGGTAGTTTGGGGATATTAATTAGGAAGATCTTACCTGAGAAGTTTCTTGAACAGAAATAAAGGTCTAAAATGAAATAAAGAAAACTAAAATCAGAGGTAAAAATTTGAATGGACAGCTGTACCAAGGCTGTTAAAAGGTGTTGTACTATCTGACAGTTTTTAAATTTTTTAGGGAAGAATATTCCCCCAATATGCTGACCCTTATACAACCTATATAAAGATAGGTCCTCTCACTCTCAAAAGGGACACGAAAATTTGAGGAGAGCAGCTGCTACTCAAAACAGTAAAAACTTCAAAAACATCAGTAGAAAAGGAAAGAATAGAAAAAGAAATCTGTTAATCTTTTCTTAAAGAGAATTCATCAGTATCTCGCCTTTCAGCTTCTCTTTGTCTATTCCTTCCTGGTAGGAGTCATAAAGAGTTCTTACTTAGTTTTTTTTTTCTAAGAAGATTTCCTGGGTTTTGGTTGTCACTGGGGGATTCAGTTGTTTGCTGCTGCTGAGACTTTCTTTCTCTTTGCTGACCACCATCTTCACTTGACCTTTATTTGGTTAAGTTCTATTTTGTTATATTTTCTTTCTGAAAGGTATGTAACAGTTCATTTGTTTAATGAAAGTTTGGATTTGAAGATTTATCCTCTACTTGCTGTGTAAAACTAGTTGCTCTGGGTAACTGAAGTTCTTTCTTCTGTTTTGTACAAAAATATGATAATTTGGATGTTTATTGGTATGATAATGAGTTTGTCAATATGATAAGTGCTGTCTTGATGTTAGTACTCCTATTGGTGGCATCTGTTGTTTGTTTCAGATTCTATGTGCGTAAATGTGTGGTTAATACTCACAGTTTCATATTAGGAAATAATCTGCATTAGGGTAGATGGATCTGACTTTCTAATAGTCAGATTCACCCCTTAATAAATGGACAAATACTTAATAGTTAGGTTGTTATGTAAAGAATCAAAACTGGTGAGTAGGCATCAAGGAAGGGGATCTGAACCTATAAATGGTCAGATTCACTCCTTAGAGAATGCCTAAAGTGACCAAAGTTCTGTGGAAACACAAGCTGAAGACGTGGAGGGGTTGCTAGCTCGCACATGAGCACCAACGGATTTACATTACTCCTTTGTTGTTATTTTATATTTTACTATTGGAAATGTACAGTAGGAAACAAGAATGTAATAAACTAGTTTTCTTTTGTACTAGTTGTAAACAAGGGACTGAACTAAAATTATATTCTGTTTATGCATTTTCTATTTCATGAAACTAAGTCAGCTTTTCATTTTGGTAATTATCGTAATCGTTTGATTGTGGTAAAAAAATTCCTCCCCTTTTGTACAATCTCAATATAAACGTATAAGAAATGAGTTCATCTTGAGGACTATAGGTTTGAAAATATTTGTTTCACAAAATTCCTATGATTTACAAAATAACCAAAAAGAAAATATTTTCTTTCGTCTCCAAAACGAACTGTCTAATGAATAGGTATAAAGTTTATAGTTCAAAGGTGCTTGTATGAAACTGTTAAACACTTTCTAAGATTCCAAAATAAGTGCTCTGTATCCAGTGACTCGTAAGAAATGCAAATAAAAATCTGTCTCTTCAGTTCGTCTTATATGTTCTGAATTTTTCTGAGTTTGCAACACGGTAACATGTGTAAACACTATCAAACAAAGCTCAGTAGATATGAAATTAAATATCATGAATTTAGGTAATTTGGAATCGAGAAAAAATATCTGTTAAAAACAACATCATAGCTATATGTGTTCATTTGACTCCTTAAATAAGTGACTTGCAAATGAGTATTTCGACTTTCTCTATGTGATGGCATGATTCCCTTTATAGTTGTATAGTCTCTACCTTTTTGCAATTAAGCAGAATTAGGATTGGCCAAAAGGTTTAAAATAAATTAGGGTTAAAATGTGGCCATAGCCCAAAATATGTTGTCTTCTAGGCTAAGGAATTTCATTCTTAGGCAACCCTCTAGGTAAAAAGATACTTGTAGTTTGAAATTCGTAAAGAATCAAGTATTATCTCAAATTACCATAAACTACACTCGTGAGTGGCAACTCATGCCCCCGACCCTCACTCCAAACAACTAATAAAACACATATAGCAACCCCGGGTGCATTTCATGTGACGTGATTACCATGTGTTCAAAAAACAACAAGTGTACGTCATCGTAACTTGTCCAAGATAAATCCATAAAACGTCCTAATTGATTTTAAAACTAAAATATTCCTTCAAATAGAAAATATAACGAATAATCAAACATCGCCTCAAATAGGCACTATAAAACCGTCATGACCATAGTCTTGACTACGTAATCTACACTCGAGTGCGACAACTCATGTCCCCGTCTTCAACTTCAAATTATATTAAAACCGCGCGTTGCGATTGCAGGTGCATTTCATGTGGCATAATTATAATATGTCCAAAAACAAAAAAGTGCACGCCATCGTGACTTGTTTCAAGATAAATCCATAAATATTAAAAGCGGCTAAAAAGTGAAAAAGGTTAAAAAGCACAATAGGTTCAAAATATGCAAAAATGATTAGATAATTAGGCCAAATATTAATAGCTAAGCGATCGTGCTATAACCACGGAATCCGGGAATGCCTAACATCTTCTCCCGGGTTAACAGAATTCCTTACTCGGATTTCTGGTCGCAGACAAAGTAAAACAGAATCAAAATTTCCTCGGTTTGGGATTTTAAAACAAAGCGGTATCCCGGAGCATCGTAAAAAATCCGGGTGGCGACTCTGAAATAATAATAAGTCCCAAAACTGAATAATATCACATTAATTGGAAAAACTCCCTTATTACCCTCACCGAAGGAAAAAGGAGGTGTGACAATCACCATCGGGGTACTCAATGGATGTTCTTTATCCATATATAATCTCTTTAAAATCTTTTCGGTGTATGTTGATTGATGTACAAATATTCCATCTTTCATGTACTCAATTTGTAGACCAAGACAAAATCTTATCTTTCTAAGATCTTTCATTTCAAATTCTTTCTTCGAATAGTCTACTGCTTTTGGAAGCTCCCCAAGAGTTCTAATGATATTTAGATCATCAACATACATGACGATTATAACAAATTCAGATCCAGACCTTTTTATAAAGACACAAGGACAAATTGGATCATTCTTGTACCCTTCTTTCAACATGTATTAACTCAGGCGATTGTACCACATACGACCTGATTGTTTCAATCTGTATAAAGATTTCTGAAGCTTTATTGAACAAGTTTCACGAAAAATTTTATATGCTTCTGGCACATTAAATCCCTCAGGTATTTTCATGAAAAATTCGTTGTGTAATGATCCATACAAATAGGCTGTGACAACATCCATTAGACGCATATCAAGTTTTTCATGCACCGCCATATTTATGAGATACCTGAAGGTGATAGCATCCACTACAGGAGAATATGTCTCCATATAATCAATGCCAGGCCTTTGCGAAAACCCTTGTGCCACAAGTCGTGCTTTATATCTAACGACTTCATTTTTATCATTTCGTTTTCGCACAAAAACCCATTTGTACCCTACTGGATTTATACCTTCAGGTGTTCGAACTGTGGGTCTAAAGACTTCACGTTTCCCAAGTGAAGTTAACTCTGCCTGGATAGCGTCTTTCCATTTTGGCCAATCATTTCTCTGTCTACATTCATCAACAGATTTTGGTTCAAGATCCTCATCTTGTTGCATTATTTCAATAACAACATTATAAACAAAAATGTTATTGATAACAATATTATTTCGGTTCCATCTTTTTCCCATTGAGACGTAACTTATTTATATCTCTTCCATTCTCATTATTTTCAGGTGCCTGGACCTCCCATAAGGTCTTATCTTTTGTTACGTCATGGGGCTCTTCTTGAGCCACTACCTCCATGTTATGATCACTTTGATCATTTGCTCCTTTTCTTCTTCGAGGATTTTTATCTTTAGAACCGATTGGTCTACCGCGTTTTAAGCTTGGCATAGACTCATTTGCTTTAATTGATTATCTTACCGGGATATCAACTCGATTTGGAGCATTAGCAGCTGGAATATGTGACTTAGTCACTCTTGGTAGGTCAGTGAATGCATCTGACAGTTGATTTTCAATATTTTGCAAATGAATAATCTTTTGAACCTCTTGTTCACATTGATTTGTTTGAGGATCTAAATGATACAGTTATAATGCATTCCAATCTATCTCCTTTTTCAACTGCTTATTTTCTCCCCTTAATGTTGGGTATACTGATTCATCAAAATGGCTATCAGAAAATCTTGCCGTAAATAAGTCTCCAGTCATCGGCTCTAGATATTTTATAATAGAAGGAGATTCATATCCATCATATATCCCCAACCTTCTTTGAGGACCCATCTTTGTGCGTTCTGGTGGAGCAATTGGAACATATATAGCACAACCAAAAATTCTAAGATGGGAAATATTTGGCTCCTGACCAAAAGCCAATTGCAATGGGGAGACTTTGTGATAACTTGTGGGCATTATTCGCACAAGTGCTGTTGTATGCAAAATAGCATGACCCCATACTGAAATTGGAAATTTTGTTCTCATAAACATTGGTCTAGCAATTAGTTGGAGGCGTTTGATCAATGGTTCCGCTAGACCATTTTGTGTATGAACATGAGCAACCATATGCTCAATTGTTATCCTAGTTGATATACAATAATCATTAAAGCCTTGGGATGTAAACTCACCAGCATTATCAAGACGAATTGTCTTAATTGCATAATCTGGAAATTTTGCTCTTAGCTTTATTATTTGAGCCAACAATCTCGCAAATGCCAAATTTCGAGTTGATAGTAAGCACACATGTGACCATCTTGTAGATGCATCTACCAAAATCATATAATATCTGAATGGTCCACATGGAGGGTGAATGAGCCCACATATATCACCATGTATACATTTCAGAAATGCAGGGGATTCCATCCTAACTTTAATAATTGATGGCCTAATAATTAATTTTCCTTGAGAACATGCAGCACAAGAGAATTCCTTAAATTGAAGAATCTTCTGGTTTTTCATTGAATGTCTATGTGAATTATCAATTATTTTACGCATCATATTAGAACCATGATGGCCTAACAGGTCATGCCAAATAATAAAATTATCTTGATTAGTAAACTTTTCATTTACTACGGCATGTGTTTCAATCCTGCTAATACTTATGTAGTATAAGCCGGAGGAAAAAGCAGGTAACATTTCAAGCACATATTTCTTACCGGACATTATTGTAGTAATATAAAGATATTCAATCTTTTCATCATTTGTAGTCTCAATATGGTAGCCATTTTGACGAATATCTTTAAAACTTATAAGTTTCTTTGAGATTTACCATAATATAGTGCTTCATCAATAGCCAAATTTGTTCCGCCAGGTAGTAATAAATTGGCTCTTCCAGAGCCTTCAATTAATCTTGTACTACCGGATATTGCATTAATATTGGCTTCTTTCATTATCAAATAAGAGAAATAACTCTTATCCCTTAAAATAGTATGTGTTGTAGCACTATCCAGAAGGCATATATCATCTTTATTAATATTGATTCCAACTAAAGTTTGGGGAATTTTCATATTCTTCATAAAAAAATCAAAAAGTACATCATAAGAAATATGAAAGACAAACAGAAAAAGAACATTAAGAAATACATTAGGAATATAGAAACTAGCAACACATGATGCATTAGGAAAATACACTCAAGAAAAATAAACTAGTTGCAAACATAAAAAAATGACAACTTTTATTATAACTTCATTCCCCAGTAAGATGATTAGTTCTTCAGTCAATATCCTCAAAGAAGTCTCCAGCTTCTAAATGAGTAATATTTGCTAGGCCTCCAAAATCATCATCTTTATACGCAAGATGTGCCTCAGAATCATATTTGTTTGAGGGACCTGCTTCATCATCATTATTTTGAAAGGTCAAGTGTGCCTCCACATTATTTTCTTTCTTTCTGAGGGAAGCTTGATAAAGTTTTACAAAATGATCTGGCGTACGACAAATGCGTGCCCAATGACCTTTCATACCACATCGGTGACACATACTAATTTTACCTTTTGAAGGATTAATTTGAGAACTCTTATTGTTCTCCAGGTTATTTCCATCATAATGGCGATAATTGTTTCGTCCCCTGCCACGTCCACGTCTACGACCATGTCCATGTCCACGGCCACGGTAATTATTTTATTTTCTTTCAAACTTATCATATGTTGCTACAACATTCACTTCCGGGAATGAAGCTGACCCGGTGGGACGGGCTTCATGATTTTTCATTAATAGAGTATTATTCTGTTCTGCCACAAGTAGGAATGTGATTAACTCGGAGTATTTCTTAAAACCCTTTTCACGGTATTGATGTTGTAGCACTACATTTGAAGTGTGAAAAGTAGAAAATATTTTTTCCAATAAGTCCTTATCTGTGATAGTGTCTCCACATAATTTTAATAGAGAACTTACTTTAAGATAGCAGAATTATGCTCACTTACGGTTTTAAAGTCTTGCAACCTTAAATGTATCTACTCATACCGAGCTTTCGGTAATACCGTAAGTTTTAGGTGGTCATATCGATCCTTCAAATTAGTCCATAATTCAAGTGGATCTTTTACGGTTAAATATTCAGTTTTTAACCCTTCATGTAGATGATGACGAAGGAAAATCATGGCCTTCGTTTTATCCTGATTTGATGCTTCATTTCCTTATATAATAGCATTTCCAAGACCTTTAGCGTCAAGGTGAATTTCAGCATCAAGGACTCATGATAAATAGTTTTTTCCGGTGATGTCAAGTGCCACAAATTCAAGTTTTGATAAATTTGACATAGTGAAAACTATCGTAAACAATAAATAAGTTAGAGAAATAATTATATTAATAAACAATTAATGAAACAAAATGAGTAAGGAAAAAAGAAATGGAAATAGAGCTATATCATGTAAACAACCTACTATTTCATTTTATTCTGGCCATAAATTAAAAATAACATACTGTTTCATTTCACTTTATATTATTGATATATATATATATATATATATATATATATATATATATGTGTGTGTATTAATAGAATTGAACGTGACTAACATTATTCATATCTTCCAATCCAATAAATACAAAGTAAGTAAACTAATGTAAAATTATTACTTGTCAATTCATTTCTCAGAGTTCTTTAAATGCCTTAAATGTTTTGATCCAGGAAGTCCATGAATATTACAAGTATGTCATTAGTGGGTAGCTAGTTTGATGACTTTGAGGTCATCTAAGAGTTGAACACTGAAAAAAATAGTTATTTTATCACTGCAATGTACTTAAACTATTTAAGATGCTCAAGAGCACAAGTAATCTGCAAACAGTAAGCATATGATATGTACTACCATAAATAAAATGAATATAGTGATACATACCTTAATAAAATATGACTCAACTTAACGGAGGTTAAGAATAAAATTAGAGCTACGTGCCTAATTTCACTTCCTTTTGGTGTGTCTTCCATTACAATTTACATAGCCTTTTATAGGCATAAAATGAGAAGACTTATTATTGTAAATAGTGAATAAAATAGACATAAAGTAGGAGATTTCATCCATAAGCTATTCACGTACATAGACACTCATATCTACAAACTATTCATAACAGATAGTATTTAAAAAAAAAAATTCGTTGAAACAGAAAAAGCGATAAACATAATGTTTCTGAAAAGAATACTTTACATGTGCAGAAACTGCCAGCCATTACTACCTTATTCTGCTATGGACACAAAATATCACAAAAGAAGAAAATAAAATACCATAGAGTAACTAATTAATTAAAACGAAAAACATATTCTTTCTTTATTGAATAGAATTAATATTATATAGATGGTTAAACTTTGATCTTGTCTAGACAGTAAGCACTTCATACTTCATTTTTCACACGAGGAATGATTTAGCAATAAACACATATATAACAATTATTATAATTGTAGGAGAGAAGAGTTTAAATCTTTGTAAATTAAAAAATATTAGGTGATTTGATTTATTTCCATTTAATATGACTAAACTAGGGGTGTACAAAGAAAA
Organism: Nicotiana knightiana; assembly: GCA_005239525.1. Lineage (NCBI taxonomy): Eukaryota > Viridiplantae > Streptophyta > Magnoliopsida > Solanales > Solanaceae > Nicotiana > Nicotiana knightiana. Next base: position 97,098 of record ML427441.1, read on the forward strand.
TCGATAAACTGCACCAAACTGATAATTCGAGTCAAACCGGAAAAAAAAACCCAATGTGATTTGGTATTGAAATATAAAACTCTACCATAATTGTTTGGTTTTGTTTTAATTAAAAAAAGTCAAACCGAAACCAAACCAACCCGATAGTATATTTATATCATTTATAAAAAATATTTTATACTTACAAATATTTATTGTAATATAATTTATAAATATTTCTTAAAGGTTTTCACAGTTTTATCGTTTAACGTATTATTTCAAGTTTAGACTTAACATTCTTGAATGATAAATAAATTTTATAGCCCATAAATATAGTAACTCAAACAAAGTTCAAATCAATACTAATGCTAACAAAAGAAACTCAATTCAATACGAGGAATGATGATAGTGTGTGATAATTATTTTATTTTTACATTGGTTTATAATGAAAATACATAACTTATTTTATCTTTCTCTTTAGCGCTTAGTTGTGTAATTAATATTAGTACTTATTATTTATACTTATTTTAGCATGAACTATATATTATTTTTAGATTATGTTAATTTTTATTATGACTTATTAATTAGCAATATTTGTTTTATGTAATTTGGAGCACAAGTTACATATTTTATGCTATGAAGACTTTATAGGAAAAAATTCAAAAACCCGAAAAAACCCAAAAACCCGAGAAAAACTGAGATTGCTAACCCCGACTTTTTGTTGGTTTGGTTTGGTTTATAAATTTCAAAATCCGACACCATTGGTTTGGTTTGATAATTGAAAAATCCGAACCAACCTGATGTATATATGTACACCCTTTGTCTAAACCTTGTTGGACATATAGTTACAGTACGTAAGCTAGTAGCACGTATTTAACGAAATAATTAAGATATGCATAAATTGGCTCAAAACCCCAAGTTTTAAAAAAAATTCCCTCTTAAACTACTTAGTCCAAATTTTTTGTTGATAAAATAGATACTTATATTAAGAACTTACTCAAGGTTGACTTAATAGACTTTGTGAGGTCCTTTTCCACTGGAGCTAATCTTACTAGATACTACGCATATGCTTGCCTGGTTCTCATTCCAAAAGTAAAGACCCCGAGTGAGTTTAGCCAACTAAGACCTGTAAGCCTGTGCAATTTCACTAATAAAATTCTTTCCAAGATCATTGCCATGAGATTAGCCCCTATTCTGCCTAGCATTGTTTCTGAAAACCAAACTAGTTTTGTGAAAGATAGGCTTATCACGAAAAATATTCTTCTAGCTCAGGAGATCGTTCATGGTATCGAGGGAGGGAAAGAGGGTGGTAATGTGGTCATGAAACTAGACATGTCTAAAGCATATGACAAAATGTCATGGACCTTCCTCACTTCAGTTTTCAGGAAGCTGGGCTTCAAGGAATACTTTATACAACTCATTCACAGGTTAATTTCAAATAATTGGTATTCTATAATAGTCAACAGAATAAGGCATGGATTCTTTAGATCCTTCAGAGGTCTAAAGCAAGGTGACCCTGTTTCTCTAGCCCTCTTCATTCTTGCTGCCGAGGCTCTTTCTCAAAGTCTCTGAATCATCTACACTCCAACAACAATTTCAAAGGTTTCAACATGAATGCAAACGGTCCACAAATCAATCACCTATGTTATGCTGATGATATGGTACTTTTCTCCTCCATCAGAAGACAGTCCATCAAGCTAATAATGAAGAAAATTGAAAGCTACCAACAAGCCTCCGGACAGGAAGTGAACAAAGAAAAAAGCTGCTTCATCACACATCACGATCTTGATCCAAGGATTAACAGAAGGATTAAAAAATGGACCGGCTATGAGCAATCTAATTTTCCATTTACCTACTTGGGATTTCCTATCTACACAGGCAGGAAAAGAATAGATATCTTCACGGACCTGGCTACTAAAGTGGTGTCCAAAGAAGGTGCTTGGCAAAGTAAGATGTTAATTGCAGGAGGCAAAGATCATTAAGCACATTCTTCAGTCCTAGACTCTTCACTTATTCGCTGCCATGGGACCCCCTATGTCCATACTATTACAAATTGAGAAGTACTTCTCCAATTTTTTCTGGGGGACGAACAACGGGAAGAGTAAATACCACTGGTGCTCTTGGAAAAAAATGTGTTACCCTACTGAGGAAGGAGGCCTCGGCTTCAAAAGACTCAAAGATATCTGCAATGCCTTCACAACCAAACGATGGTGGAGACTCAGAACCATCGACAACCTGTGGAATAAGTTCATCAAAGCTAAATATTTCCCGAGAACTAACATGGTGGCCAAAGTCATTGCTCCAAGCAACTCCAATATATGGAGAAACTTACTTCAAATCAAATCCCAAGTGGAACAGTACATCAAAGGGGAAATAGACGCCGGTAACATTCTGTTTTGATGGGATAATTGACCTAGTCAAGGCCTTATTGCTCAAAGTTTTCATCTCGCCAAAAAACCAGGGAGTATCATGGTTAAAGAATACATCCTCAACAGTCAGTGGGATATCCCCAACCTCAGCACCTTTCTTCCCCACACGATTGTTTAGGATGTTATACGAATAGAAATTGGGGACAAAGAAAAGTCAGATATTGGTATTTGGTCCTTGGAGAACACCGGCAATTTCTCATGCTCCTCGGCCTTTGACAAGCTCAGACAAAGACAAGATAAAGACCCTATGGATGCTAATATTTGGTGGAAGAGTATCCCTTTCAAGGTTTCCTTCTTCATGTGGAAACTTCTCAGGAATAAGCTACCTCTAGATGACATTATTCTCAAGTTCGGTATTCAAACGACTTTCAACTATACATGCTGCAGAAACGCTCAGGCTGAAACTATGGACCATGTCTTCACTACTAGCTACATGGCCTCCAAAATTTGGAACCACCTCGCGGGCCCTTTGGGCATCGCACACGGAGGGAACACAGTTAAAGGGGTATTGGACTGTTGGTGGCAAACGAGACCAAAGAATGCACTTCACAAGTTATTACTCAATGTCTCCCCTTGTTACACCCTGTGAGAAATCTGGAAAGCACGATGTGCGAAGAAATATAATAACATATCCACCACTGTATTTAGGATTGCTAATCATGTTCTTTTCAATGTACAAGTTAATATTTCTAAATGTTATAGCAGAGTAGACTACAACTGGAGATGGCAAAACATTTGCCACTTAGCATAAACTGATAAACCCAAGATTACTAGTGTGCTGATGCGGTGGGAAATGCCTCAAGGGGATACATGGAAGACTAACACCGACGGAAGTTTTGTAGCCTCTAGCGCGCAGGCAGAAATAGGGGGATTGTTAGAAAGGGAAATGGGGACTTGGTTATGGATTTTTCCAAACGAGTGCAATTCTCAACTAACATTCTTTGTGAACTGCAGGCCGCTATCTATGGAATTAATTGGTGCTATCAACAGCAACCATCACAACTCACGCTAGAGATGGACTCACAGGTGGCCGTGAAGATGATCCAAGGATTGGCTAAACCTCCGTGGAAACTTCGAAAAGCTGTGGAGGAGGTGGAAAAGAAAATGCTTGAAATACGCTTCCACATAAAACACTGTTACAGAGAAGCCAATGCGGTTGCCGACTCTCTTGCAAAGCTAGCAACAACATCGGGCAATGAGAAAATGTTTCTCACAGAGGAGGAACTTCCAGAGGATTCAAGAAGACCCCTGCGAATGGATAAACTATAAATGGCCTCCTTCGGATTCAAAAAGGGCAAACACTCCGGATGGCACTACGATCCTCCTTAAAAACTCCCGAGGGGAGGTCTAATCTGTGAAGACAGCCCTCCCCTTACCCCGACCTGTTATTAGTTATAGCATTGTGTTATGCAATCTGTAATCATAATGTACGGGTCCTTTTGGTGTACTCTGAAGGTTTTTGGCGATACGTCCCCCTCCTTAGTTATCAATAAAAAGTGTTGGACACTGGTTTTAAAAAAAATATATTAAGAACTTACTAACTATTACACAATCACAGAAATGTCTCTTTTATAAGCAACTTTGACATAAAAAGAAAAAAGAATACCCCTTGATGGTTGGAAAAGTTTGGAGAAATTTTTGAAGGGGCACTGATGCGTGGCTAGAATTCATGATTTTAAGCATTATATACCTTGCATTTTATGTGTTTTAATGATAAAAATACACGTCGTATGNATTATGCAGGATTGATGGGAGGAACACACCACGCTTGAAAGAGGATTCTACTTAGTTTTTCTTCTCTTCTCTTCTTTTCATAGTTTATTAGTTCTAGAGTTTTGGGTGCTACATGAACGTTGTAGTTGAAGCTTGAATTATTCTTATTGTTTTATCTTAATTGGTTTGTTTATTCAATCTTGCGCTTAATTATTTAATTGCTTGATCACCAATTGAATACTATCTACGAATCTAGGGTTGAACTCGGGAGAGGGAATTCTAGATTGCATATAAGATTGGGTAGAGCAAGATCTTAACCCTTCAGGGGAGCGGATTTGCGGTTAGGATAGGAATATACCTAATCGCCTTGCTTGGTTATTATACGGGAATTATTAATGCGTTCTTGTTAATCCTGATTCCATAGGAATATAGGCGTTAGGTTAGCTTGAATAGGCGAGTTGTACTTCGGGAGAAGGCTACGAGCAATATTAACCTCGTCAATCAATAAACCTGATTTGAGGATTTAGGTCGAAAACTCAACGTGATTGTTTGCCAACCCAGAACTCTAGAATATCAAATTACATTGAATTCGTCTTTAAGTTAGTTGTCTCTTTAATCTCTTAATTTACTATTTTAGATTGATTTCAGTAAAATATTTGTTTGAGTTTAGTTTAGTTGATAGTTAATCACAATTCCCTGTGGGTACGATATCTGGACTTAAAATCCTATATTACTTGTCGACCACGTACACTTGAGTGTGCATTGGGAAATCAACCAACAGGCACGAAATGAAGGTCTTTTCTTTTTGAGTGATATCAATGGACTATGTACAATTATATAGTAATAATGATATTTTTCAAGTTTCTGTTGAGTGGTCTTAATCTTGATAATTGAGTGCCTAGCTAAATTTTGCAGCTTAATTTAATTCTACTTGTACCAATCCCAGAAAACAAAACATCCTTACAAAATTGAATTTTTGTGATTTGAATTATTAGAGCCACATATGATTCCATCACTTGTGCTAGCATAATAATCTCAAATAATAGAATGAGAGAGAGAGAGATATACTAATAGTACTTTTTCCTTTTTAATTTTTTTTTGGGTCAAATTACCACTGCAAAATCTGTATATACTGATATTTGCTTCAATTACTGGCAATTTTGGATGCATGGTAACACTTACCAAGATATCTTCCAATGTCAAAAAAAAAAAAAAAACAAGCATCCCAACAATTACCAGCTATAGAAACAAATCATGTCATCAAAATACCTAAAAACAAAATGTAGAGATTTTAATTATATGATTGCAAATCACTTCTTTAATCTATACCCCATATATGATATAACTACTAGCTAGTACTAAACCATTTATATCTACCTATTACCAATAAGGTCCCAAGAAGTACTGTATAATTCAAGAACCATTTCTTCTTCCTTTTCAACCAGCCAAATCATGAAGCAGCTGTGCACCCATCAAGTTTCTATAAGGCAAATTCTGGTTTTCACTGTCCAAAAGTGAATATTGAACTTGTTGACAATCTTGATCAATATGATCATCTCTAGGATAAAACAGTGAACTTTGAGATGCTTGTGAAAATGTACTTAACCCCATTCCACTTCCACCATTTTGGTTCAAACCCAATGTCAAAGAAACACCCCCTCCAATATTATGTTGCACACTTTCATTTCCATAAGCAATAGCTCCAGTTGAGTTACGATTGTATGATGAAAAATCCAGCTCTATCGCGCCGAAAGAATGATCCCCACCTCTTCCAAAACTATGCAAGTTATGAACTTGATGATGATTTTGAAGACAATTCTTGTTGTTGTTGTTGGTGGTGTCATTTTTCTCAGGATGATTTATGATAGAAGAAATGCATTCAGAGTCTATTCTTACAAGATTTGGCTTTTGATCTTCAATGTGTAACTGAGGATTTTGATTAATCTGCCTGCATACACTTATACCATTCATGTCATGATCAAGCCCTTTAGATCCATCTGGAGATTCAAGATTCTCTTGTTGATCTTTGGTTTCTTCTAAATACATTTCTTCTACCATTGGCTTCCATAACCTTACCCTTGCATTAATGAACCAATTAGACACCTGCCCAAAGGAAAATGCATTGGAACTTACATGACACTTAACAAAAGACAAAGAGTTTAAGTTCTATGTATCTACGTAACAAATACTTTCATACTGGTCACTTAAAAGGTTACTGCAACTAACACTATTAACAAGTATGCATTGGTACTCCAATTTATAATACATGGTAAGTAACTTACTATAAAAGATTAAATTACGCGGATGGTGTTATATAATTTACGAGTGTATAAAGGGCAGTCATGTGCACTAAACTCTCACTACGCACAGGGTCCGAGGACCACAAGGGTCTATTCAGTGGCGAAGCCAGAAATGTTACGTACAGGGTCTGGGGAAGAACAGGACCACAGGGGTCTATTCAGTGGCGAAGCCAGAAATGTTTCCAAGGGTGTTCAAACTTGAAAGAACTAAAAAAGAATTCCCGACAAAGGGTGTTCAATATATATTTTATACATCTAAAATCAGTATTTTACTTATATACACAGTGTAATTTTACGTAACATTTTGATAAAGGGTGGTCAGTTGACCACCCTTTGTAAAATGTGGTTTCGCCCCTGAGTCTATTGTACGCAGCCTTATCCTACATTTCTGCAAGAGACTGTTTCCACGGCTCGAACTCGTGACCTCCTCCTGGTCATTATGGAAGCAACTTTACCAGTTACGCCAAGCTCCCCTTCGGTATTAATTTACGAGTGTATATAACTTTAATTCAAAGACAAATAAAACTAAATATTTAATAAAATGTTGATCATGTAATAGTCTCATATACTATGAAATGGAGTATTCTAAGAAGATATGTTTCACTACTAACATTAATTATTTTGTACATATATGGAGTAAAATAATGTATTGGTGAGAAAGGGACATGCCTGGCTTCTTGAAAGACCAGTTTGGCGAGCTAAAATGTGTTTATCAACATCACTTGGATACCTGCAATTGTTACCATAAAGAAGAAAGTAAATATAGTTTGTACTTGTAAAGTCTATTACTACAACTACTTTTGACTATCAGTTTAAAAACATTTGTACTTCTGTGTGATATGATAACAAAATGAATATCAACAAAAATTCCTATGCATGCAAAATTCTGGGGCAGTAGGGGTGTAAAGCTGGTAGTTAAAACCGACAAAAAAGAAAAAAGAAAAAGAGCAAAAGGAGTTACTATTGTAACAGATAGAGAGTAACTCCCAAGATATTTAGCTATATTTGTGAACAATGATTGATGGCCCAAAGAAAGATCCTTGGTATTAGAACTACAAGTGGGGTTGTGATGTTTCCTTTTGGTTTTATAGAAAAACTTTGATTCTCTCTCTGTAAATATATATAGTTTTTATTACACATTTATAAAGAGTCAAAAATTGTAGCTAAGAATAGTATTTTCTAAACAGAACACACATACATATATGTGTGAGAAACATAACTTTCAACAAATATTAGACTTTGAACCATAATTTAAAAAGTACGGTGATTACACTAGTAAAAACATTAAAGAAGTGAACTCATAAAAGTTTAAATCTTGGATCCGTTTCTAAATAGTATAAAGAGGGTAAGTGAGCAAATACTCGATTTTGATCATAATATTAAAAGCAGGATGAATTCAGCACTAAAAATTTTAAAAGTTAAACTCATCAAGAGTGTAAGTCATATGAAAAATTGTAGCTTATAACAGTATTTTCTAAACATAATTCATATATATGAGAAAAATTGCTAAACTTCCAATAAATATTAACCATAATTTAAAAAATACGATGAGTACATTAGTAAAAACGTTAAAGAAGTCATAAACTCATAAAGTTCAAATCTTGAATCCGTCTTTGAATATTACGAGGGTAAGTCATCAAAAATTAGATTTTGATCATAATATAAAAGGCACAACGAATTCAACATTAAAAATCTTAAAAGCCGAAATCATCAAAATTAAATCTTGGATCCGTCACGGCATATTATAAAGAGGGTAAGTCATATCAAAATAAGGGGAAATAGTGAAGAGAAAAAGAGATATTTACGGGTGAAGAAAGTGTTCAAAAAGCCAAGCACGTAGAACAGAAACTGATCTTTCAGGCAAACCACGTTGAGGTCGCCAAGGATGAGTTTCCATCATATTCATTTGTTGAAAAGCTTTTTGTTGCCTTAGTGTTTGATCAAGAAGTCTAAGTCTTGGTGTTTCTCCTCTTGTTGTACCAGGAACAATAACACTGTCTTTTTCTCCCATTGCTTTTTTTGTGGCCTTAATTTGCCCTACAATTCCATCTCTTAAACATCTAAAATGCCTTGACATTGCCTTTGAAGCTAAGGTTGAGTAAACTCTTGCTGCTCCATTTCCAGCCACTGCTTCAAATGTTGATACAACTGCTTTCATTTGATCACAATAATGCTTGTATCTTCTATCCACCTATGTATATATATATATAAATAAACAAACAAGCCCCTATGTAAAAATCAGTCAAAAAATAACCAAGAAAAGCAAAAAAAAATTGAATCTTTTTATTTTTATCTTTTGTAATATTGTGAAAGAAAGTGAGTAGCTAGCATGAGTAATGAACAGGAATAAAGGGTTCTAAAAATTAATGGAATAGTGAAATTTTGACCATGTGAGCATTAATTGAGAGGGTCTTTCAGTCTCTCAATTAGTTCAAGATCGATTTGATTTTACAACAGTTAAAAATCTTTAACTTTCAACTATTTCATGTAAAAGATTCAAAGATACAATAAAAAGAATATCTTTTTTCTGCAGGCTAGAATTAATAAAGTGTATGAGAATGAAGTATATACCTCTTCAAGCATTTGAAGCAGCTTTGTTTTTCTTTTCTGAAGTTCTAAAAGGTCAAGGGACTGTAAAGTTTGCTTTTTTGAAGTACTAGCATTCTCATCTTCCCATTGGTTGGACTTTTGTTGCTTTAATACTTTTGCTGATGAAGAATGATCATTTTGCTTTGTACCAAGACTACAGAATTCAATCAAGAGCTCCTGAGCAGGACCTAAATATTTTGAGTCCTTAATCTGATGATAATACCCTTGAATATCTGCAGCTGCTTTTCCCAAAAAACCATCTTGTATTATTTGTTGCTGATGTCTTAGTTCAAAAGATTGTAAACCAATAGTAGATGGATTTGATGAACAAAGAGAAAGTGAAAGTCCTTGACTTGGTCTTTCATTTCCTTCACAAGGGAATACACATCTTAAAGATGGATCTTCAACAAGTAATCTGTTATTCTCATGCCAATCTTGATCTTCTGTTGGTGAAACTAGTAACATATTTTCACTTGTAGTAAAATTACCATGTTGGTAAAACTGTTCATTTGTTGATTTGGAAGATGAAGGACCAACACTGGTATTACCACTATTTTTGTTAAAGAAATTACCTTTCCACATAACTTGAGGATTGTTTGTTGGAAACCCTATCATTTCCATGCCAGAAGTCAAGTTGTAAATCTCTGGATTAGTTTCAAAGCTTTGTAACTGATGATTCACTAGATTTGGAATATTACTTGGTGTTGAAGTATGATCTGAATACCAATAACCAGTACTTGTAACCATTGACCTTGGTTTAATCTCTTCACTTTCTTGACCGGCCATAATAATACATAAACATATACAAAATCTTGTTACTTGTTACAGCTTTCTGCTTTGTCACAAGATCTGCATCTTTTTATTAAAACAACCCAAAAAAGGAAACAAATGAGAAGAACATCAAAAAGCAAAGATCAAGTGAACTAAAAAAAGGTTTTTTTTACCTACAAAGTTACCTTTTTTGACCAAAAAGATTGGATTTTTAGTCACTCAAGTGCTTGTACCAACTTGTGTTTGATGATGATAAAGAATAAAAAAGAACTATAGATGGTTGTTGAGAAGCAGAAGAAGAAGAAATGGACCTTAGTTTTCTCAGACATGTTCTATCAAAATCCAAACAAGAAACATCATTAAAAACACAACAAGATGATCAGAAAATTCAAAGGTGTAGTACTGTGGAAAGGAGAAAATTACATGGAGTTCCAGGGGTTAAGGAGAGAGAGATGTGGCCTAAGGAGGGGTGGGTGGGGTGGGGTGGGGTGGGGTGATGATGACTTCTAAGCCATGTTTTTCATTGATATATGCTTTTTTGCACTCTCTCACTTTCTCTCTCATGCAAAACAAGATATCAATATACGTACAAAATAGACTTCCTAGAAAGAAAATTAATGACACCCTCTTCAATAATTAATCCTTAACCAATTAAAAGACGACGTAAAATGAATTCAATCAACATTTTTTAAACTATAATTTAAGTTATACAACAGCCTGCGGTGTAAAGATTATTTACAATATTAATATATAATTTAATCTTTTATATTCTGGTAAGTTATTATTTTTTCCTAATTTATTAATCATGATAATTACAAAGTGATATGTAATTGGCTTTTAATTGACGTGGTTATAATGAATTATCTTTTACAATATCGTGCATGGAACATAGACTCTTTAAAATATTGCTGCACTAATTATTCATCAAAATGTATAATTCTTTTGTTTTATTTTATATGATATTTTTTATTTTTAATTTGTTCAAAGAAAAACAACACTTTTCTATATTGAAATTAATTTAGCTTTAAATATTTTATTATACATTTAATGGTATACTTTTACAAGTACACAAATATTACAGCATGTTCAAGATCAAATGGCAGCTCGGTGCACTAAGCTCTCGCTATACGCGGGGTCCAGGAAAGGATCGAACCACAAGAATCTATTATACACAAATCTTACCCTGCATTTTTTCAAGAGGTTATTTTCACGTCTTGAGTACGTGACTTTCTAGTTATATGACAACAACTTTACTAATTATGCCATAATTTCTGTTCGGCATGTCCTACAAGCTGCCAAGACTACATTTTTTTGTTCTTGATTACTACCATATATTATACTTATATATTTCACCCCAAACTCATTATGTCATTATAGGTTAATTGTCATAAGCTCATATATCATTATCATCACAGGGGGAAGTCCCAAAAAGAAAAGAAACAAATCCCCAGAACTGAAGCTAAGCTATAGTTGTAACCAGGCTTTTTCAGATGGTTTTTTCCCCACTAGTCTGTTTTCTTCTTCCTTCATTGTGGGGCTAACCATCTGATCAAAAATTCCAAAACTAGACCTTTTAGAACAAGAATTTGGGTGGGGGGTGGAGGTAAAGACAGAAAGAGTGAGAAGAGTCAGCCTACTACTGAGAATTAGATGCCATTAAACATTGTGCAGTGCAAAATATTCCCAAAACTATGGCCCTATTGTCATCAGATGAGGTGGTCCAGTTTTTCCAACTAATTCTAATTAAACACACCCCCTTCTATTAAAGCCACCCACCAATCTTTTCTCTCTTCAAGTTTTGGGACCATCATCTATTCTTTTCCTTTTTCCTTTTTTTTCTCTTCCTATTTTCTTAATTTTTATCTTTTTTTTTTATATTTTTTATTTCCCGCCCGGTGTCCGATGCTGGCAATGGGCTGCTTACTAAATTGAATTCGCGCCACGTAAAGTCAATTAAAGAAAAAAGCGCTTTCTATCAGGATTTTTTTTAATTCGTACAACTCTAACATAAGACGTCTGACTGACGGTGAAGGAATTCTATTCAGTCCATCCTTGGTAGTCTAATTTCTCAATGATTTTAGTAAAACATTTGGTAACTCTAAGTAGAGAAGTATCATAACATTGGGATAATAGTTGGTTATCTCGAGATAAATGCAATGTTTTTCTGCCTTGGTGAACTTGGCATCATAGCATTGTTCTTGAAGATAATGAAGTTTTAAAATACTCTAATGTATAACAAGTTTTTTTACAAGTTGAGCTGCTCTAATTAAGCTATTTTGGACTATGTTAATTTAAAATTAAAGATAGCATATTAAATAAGCAGCTTTCTTGCGAGATAGGTGAGCTAGTAAGAAGAGAACTCTAACTTGTTAAAATGTAAAAATATAACATCTAATATTCCACAACACTCAAAAAAGGAACTTGTAAAATATTCTCAAAATTATGTCAAAAAGAAACTTAATTATTGGTTAAACTAACTCTTCAAACATGTCTCATTTTCAATGTGTGGACACTAGAAATATCTCCATATATAAGACAAGAGAACTCAAAGGAATCGTAGGAGCAAAAGACCACATGAGAATAATAGTATTTTTTATAACATAAAAACTAAACATCGGAAAAAAAAAAAATATATATATATATATATATGGATAGTGGACATCATATAGCAAGCCGATAATCATTGATTCTTAACGAGAAGTTTCGTGCTCGAGCCTTGAAAATGAATTCTTCTTTAATAAGGAACCTTTACCTCTTAAATAAGATTTTCTGACGCAAATTCAGATTAATCAAACATCAAAACAAATATTGAACACCAAAAGAAACAAAAACGTAAAAAATAACTTTAGAGAAAGGAAATAAAATTCTTGTTGGTTTCAAAGTGGAATTTGGCATGAAGTGGGAGCCAAAAATCAAAAAGACAAAAGTAACACTTGTTGAACAAAAATCACATGATGAATTTGGTTATATTTGGCATAGTGACTACACCTTTGCAATAGTAGCTAGAATCACACCAGTGGCCAGTGGGGGATGTGCCCACGCTCAAATCACGTGCGTGGACCTCCCTCTTTTTTATTCCTAACTTTAATTTTTGTCTGTTAAAGGCAAAGGTGGTCCTGTAACTAAGCTTTCTTCCTCGTTTGCCATTTCTTCCGTTCCTTAAACCACCCGTCCCCTTTCCATCAGAGGCAAAATTAGAATTTCAAGCTTATGAATTCAAAATTCTAACCGTTTAAGATATTGAATTTTAAATTAATAATTTATACATATTTAATAATTTTAAAAAAATAAATATTAAGTTCGAACCAAAGCTAGCGGATTTGGCCGAATAAGCTAGCTACGGTCTAGCTCCCCCCTGCTTTCCACCCCACGGGCTCCACCCACGCCAGATGCAGCTTTTTGGATAGAAATGCATTTATTATTTCGAATTTTATATATAAATAAAAAATTGAATGTATTATAATTAAAATAACTCCGTATGTATTATTACTAAAAGAAATCGTCAGTGTATTATTCTTTTTATTTTTTACTTCCAAAAATGAGTTTTTCGTCCGGCTGAATTTGATGTTTGATATATATGTGCAGAGAAACAATTAGTCTCAAAATTCATTCTCTTACCTCAAAATTAAACTCACATCAGATTAAATTCTAGGTCCGTTCTGTGCTGCTGGAGTCAACTCACTCTCCTCGAGCCAAGGCAGATGTAGCATGCCAACATAAAATTATCGAGTTCAATTAAAAGTATATTCTTTTGCACCTGATTATAAAATCACTACAATTAAAATAAATAATATATATGAACTCATAACTTTACATGTTGAATCCATAGAATTAAAATCTTAAATCCGCCTCCGCATCGGGCCCTTTGTGTACTAGGGGTGCATAGTGCATATTCCATAGGTGGTACATTTTATACATATAGGTACAAGAATGATTGCACAAATGACATCATGCTATAGGAACCATATGCGCTAGCATAGGCGGATCTAGCACTTTTGATGTAAAACCCATAATTTTTATCCTATATGTGAGTTTAATTTGGTAAATTTTATCGAAACAATTGAAAATACAGAACTATGAACTCAGAATTTAAATAAAGTGATCAGCAGTTGAAACCTGAGTCTTGAACCCATAAAATATCAATCTTGAATCCGCCTCTGTGTAGTGGCGCGCATGTTAACAACCTTTAATTGCAATGGGCGTGGCATTGTGTTGTGTTGTGTACTGTGTTAATAAGTCCCTTTGTCTTACGCAATTTTTTATTATTATTATTTTTTTATTTTTTTTTGTGATTTTATGTGTTAGGTCCCCTCTCTTCGATTTTTTTATGTAGGTCCATATTATTGCAACGTTTGTTAGCTATGCATAATGCATGTAGTCTTTTCCAACATGTGGTTAATTACTTTTTGTTCATTTCTCAACATATATATATATATATATATATATATATATATATATGTTGAGAAATGAACAAAAAGTAATTAACCACATGTTGGAAAAGACTACATGCATTATGCATAGCTAACAAACGTTGCAATAATATGGACCTACATAAAAAAATCGAAGAGAGGGGACCTAACACATAAAATCACAAAAAAAAATAAAAAAATAATAATAATAAAAAATTGCGTAAGACAAAGGGACTTATTAACACAGTACACAACACAACACAATGCCACGCCCATTGCAATTAAAGGTTGTTAACATGCGCGCCACTACACAGAGGCGGATTCAAGATTGATATTTTATGGGTTCAAGACTCAGGTTTCAACTGCTGATCACTTTATTTAAATTCTGAGTTCATAGTTCTGTATTTTCAATTGTTTCGATAAAATTTACCAAATTAAACTCACATATAGGATAAAAATTATGGGTTTTACATCAAAAGTGCTAGATCCGCCTATGCTAGCGCATATGGTTCCTATAGCATGATNTCTGTTTTGCTTTGTGGATCTGATTGAATCTATAGCTTTATATGGATATGTGGATTGTTTCTATATTCCTCTCATAATCCAATAACACTATTTCTAGTTTGTTTTAATGTACAGCTAAAAATAATTCATCTAACCCTGCCATTAACACAACACGTTATTTTAATGGATAAATTCTTTAACTTCAATAACATATTTCATACACCTGAAAATAAAAGTTAATTATGATGTTACCAAACATCTAAGTTGCTCTAAATTTAAATTATTTATAAGTAAATAGCATTGAAATAATTTGGATCGAAAATGAGAGAAATGGTCACAAAGGAATCTAATATTGCATAGTACAGGTAATATTATAATACATAACTTGAGCCAAAGTCGAAAATAACTTTTATATGTGGATGGATCATATAAAAAATAATTACAGGTAATAATTCATGAAAATAAGATTAATGTATATAAGCTAAACAAAACATAACATGTTAAAATAAGCTACTAATGTAAGCAAAATTATATTTTAAATGCATAGAAGTTAAATTCAAGGGACATTATTTACGTAAAAAAAAAAAACTAGAAAATGCAGTTCATTGCATAAAGTATGTCGCGTTCACGCAGGGTTTGGGAAAGATCGCACCCAAAGGGATGCGATGTAGACATTTACGTTAATACAAGTATTAATAACTGCTTCCACAACTCAAACCAAAACATATAGGTCACATAAAAATAACTTTATCGTTGCTTCAGACTCTCCTTCGAAAACCAGTCACCCAAAAAGTAGGAGACGGTTTGAGAAATCGATTTTTCTCAACTAGCAACATATACAGAATTCAGCTATATTTTTGGAAATTTTGTGGCAGCAAAGTTATTTGTACAGTCGACACAGTACTAGCACTAGCTTTGCCTGTAGGCTATAGCTTTATCTTTTTTGGGTTAGAGTGGTCCATAGCACTTTTGTATATATGGACCATCCTACGTGCCCTATCTTGATAAAAAATCCCACACTGAAATAGTAACTTAATTCTGGTCTTGCTAAAAGATTTTACCTTTCGTTGACTCTCTAATAAATATTTTTATAAATAGTAACTGCAGTAATCATTGTAGGCTTCTGACCCTATTGATTCTCGAGTGTTAGGTTTACATCTTGTGATTAGGACAAATAAAGATAGTTACTGCTTAGTAATTTTTGTTGTACTTGATATGTAAATAATAATATAGAGTTTACAACATTTCCTAACGAGGTGCAAGTAGGGTTGAGCATTTGGATCGGATATCTAAAATCCGAACTGATCCGCTCAATTTCAGATTTCACATTATGTTTATTAAAATTTTAGATATTCGGATCGGTATAATTTTAACCCGATCAGATCCGAAATTCGAAATTATTAAGGCATGTATAAATATTATAATTTTATTTCGGATAGCCAGTACTTCCTTTGTATCTTTCTCCAAGTTATTACCTTTACAATTGCTGAGTTTAGCTACGTTAGGACCATAGTACCCTCATAATTGCAGAAACATAAATTTTTCTTCTATGTTGCATCTTTTACAAAGTAAATATAAGTATGAATTTTGCAATTTAGAGGCATAACAACTCGAACCACCAGAGATTTTCTTAGAGATGCAATGCTGATAAAAGGGATGAAAAACAAAGAGAGGTTTCTATTAGCACAGAACGCAAAAGAGGCAGATAGGGCAGACGCATTAGCCGATAAGACTAGCAATAGCCTTAATAATACGTATAATCCCGATCCAAATATCCAAAATATTTACCCGATCCAAACTTTATAATCCGATTCGAAACGATATTTCGGATCGGATTCAGATTGCATTTTGTAAAATTCGAAATCCGAAATATGCTAAATCCGATCCGATCCAATCTGATCGATACACAGCCCTAGGTGCAAGTGCTTTTTAATCATCCAACTAAGAGTCTGTTTAGCCCAGTTTTTTTTCTGGGATTGTTACATAAATAGCCGCTCATATTTACTGCCGGCTATTTTTAGTTTAAGATATTAGGTGAACGATTATTTGGGTGAATTCTTCTTTTTTTCTTGGCCAAAAGTATTTTTTTTTTGTCAAAATTTTTTTTCCCCCAAAGTTAAGGTGTTTGGCCAAACTTTTTGAAGCGAAAAAAGTGCTTTTGAGTAGAAGCAGAAGCAGTTTATGAGAAGTAGAAAAAAATAGTTTCTCCTCAGAAACACTTTTTTGAAAAACACTTTTGAGAAAAATACACTTAGAAGCAGTTTTTAAAAGTTTGGCCAAACACTAATTACTGCTCCAAAGTACTTTTCAAATTGTTTAGCCAAACACAAACTGTAATTTACCAAAAGTACTTTTTTGAAAAGCACTTTTGAAAAAAACACTTATCAAAATAAGCAAATTTTAAAAGCTTGACCAAACAGGCTATAATTCTCAACATGGTTTTAGTTCGCTCGAATGTATTTCTAGGGGGGGAAATATAGTAGTAAATAACATTGCATATTTCCTTCTTTTAATTTCCCCAAACATTTTATGCTATTTGTACATCATGTTCCTTTACAATTTTAAAATTAAGAAAATAACCTTTTTAGATCTATTATATATAAAAGATAAATCTCTTACGTATAAAAATAAATTTCTCGACGTGTAAAAAAAGAAATAGAATCGTAAAACTAAAAACATATTCGAGAAAGGGAATTCTAAAAGCTAGCTGACAAAGAATAAGGCACAACCTAAGTCAACCAACCAATTCCTACACTACTTTTTTTTTTTTTTATTTCTCATCCTGTATCCAATATCCGCATAAGTCCGAATAATTAGAATTTGTGCACTTTCAAGCGCATTAAAGAATGAAGCGTTCCCTAGATACCAAATTCTTTTTTATTCTTAGGGTTAAAACCCGTGAAGTCTAATTAAGGATGACGAAATCTTGTCCATATCCCACAACAATCCTTGGTGGTACAATACTTTTCAATACCACAAGTTGTATGACTCATATTAAATCTTAAAACAAGTCATTTTCATCACTCACCAGCTAAAAATATGTTTTTCGTACCAGCCCTTTGGCATATTATCAATTAAATAAGCACTAGATTTCAAAAACTTAATTTAAGTTATAATTGAAAAATTCAACCCCATGGATTGGTTCGAAGTTATAAATTAATTGTTACGTTTCCTTACTTGTATGTCTTATTATTTGACTTAATCATTCAATGAAAAGTTCACGTCAATCATGAGTTAATAATGGTTAAAGTTGTTTGAGGAAACCCTTGCCTACATTATTCCCTACCGTTAAGAGTTTTTCATACGTTAGACAATCCATAGTTGTTTTCTATGCCTCCTCTTCATTGGCAAATCCTTGAAAAAACTAAAGCTTTATAAGCTTAGGGTTGCAATCAATTAATTAATCCATCTTTTTCAGCTGATCATGAAAAGAAAAAGATAGCAAAATTATATTTTAAAGTAAAATTTTAAGACTGTTTTTTGTCACGCTAAAGCACTTGAAGTATATGTGAATTGTTCAAGAAATGATAGGAGATCAAATCTTCGACGCTGTGTTATGACGTCTCAATTTAATCGCCACGCTAGTGCCATGTCACTCTATGTAACATTCATGTCCTAAATAACAAAGGTTGCCGTGTCAAGTTTGTAACTACCCATATCTTAAATGAATGGTAATTAGAGATATTAAAATGCAAACAAAAAATAATTGCAGTATAGAAGTTGGTCGGTTAAGAATTCTAGCTAGATCATTAATCATTTTTTATTAGTATAATTTTTTTTCCTTTCTACGAATCATACATAGGCAACTAACAACTCAATAAAATTAGTGGCTTAAACCCAAATTTTAATAAAAGCTTAAACTTTTTAATAGTATATATACACACAAAAATAGTGTTATCTTTTTCTCAAGCTTTTAACTTTATATTTTAATATTATTATTTAGTAAGGATTAATTCAAGTTAATAAGATGTAAGTCATGTATTTGTAATACCTTACCTTGGATCTTGTTGTAAAAACAACTTTATTCACTGATATGAAAATTTTAGTAGTTTAGTCTTGTTTTCTTTATTTCTTTTTTATAAAGAATTTGTATATTTTTCTGCCAGCTTCTTATTATCATAAGCGAAATATTAATATATATTCCAAAATTTTGGGGTCTAAAGCAAAGAATTTATTAGTCTCACTCTTGAGCCACCCAGGTAAATAAGTGAAGGATATTGGCAATTTGGATCTTGTTGTAAAAACGACTTTATTCACTAATATGAAAATTTTAGTAGTTTAATTTAAAATTTTAAAATATTTCTACTATTAAAAAGTAGACGGTCTTGTTTTTTTTTTTTTTCTTTTTTATAAAGAATTTGTATATTTTTCTGGTAGCTTCATATTATCATAAGCGAAATATTAATATATATTCCAAAACTTTGGGATCTAAAACAAATAATTTACTAGTCTCACTCTTGAGCCACCCAGGTAAATAAGTGAAGGATATTGACAATTTGGATCTTGTTGTAAAAACAACTTTATTCACTAATATGAAAATTTTAGTAGTTTAATTTAAAATCTTAAAATATTTCTACTATTAAGAAGTAGACATTCTTGTTTTCTTTTTTTCTTTTTATATATAAAGAATTTTTATATTTTTCTGCCAGCTTCATATTATCATAAGCGAAATATTAATATATATTCCAAAACTTTGGGATCTAAAACAAATAATTTACTAGTCTCACTCTTGAGCCACCCAGGTAAATAAGTGAAGGATATTGACAATTTGGATCTTGTTGTAAAAACAACTTTATTCACTAATATGAAAATTTTAGTAGTTTAATTTAAAATCTTAAAATATTTCTACTATTAAGAAGTAGACATTCTTGTTTTCTTTTTTTCTTTTTATATATAAAGAATTTTTATATTTTTCTGCCAGCTTCATATTATCATAAGCGAAATATTAATATATATTCCAAAACTTTGGGATCTAAAACAAATAATTTACTAGTCTCACTCTTGAGCCACCCAGGTAAATAAGTGAAGGATATTGACAATTTGGATCTTGTTGTAAAAACAACTTTATTCACTAATATGAAAATTTTAGTAGTTTAATTTAAAATCTTAAAATATTTCTACTATTAAGAAGTAGACATTCTTGTTTTCTTTTTTTCTTTTTATATATAAAGAATTTTTATATTTTTCTGCCAGCTTCATATTATCATAAGCAAAATATTAATATATATTCCAAAATTTTGGGGCCTACAACAAAGAATTTACTAATCTCAGTCTTGAGTGAAGCATATTGGCAATTTGGCATAAGTGTCCATAATAAAACAAATAAAGGCGGCCGTAGGAAGTTTTAATTTACATGTAAGTAATAACATGGACGTGGTCGAATAGCCTTATAAAAATAGCTTAATTATTTATGGTAAAATCAATGCTTGTTTCTTTATTACTTGACAAAAGCTTCATACTTTTGTTCTTGAATGGACTGTCAAGATCAGGTTTGATGCTTTCATACCTTAATATTAACACATAAACCAAATCATTGTAATCACTACGTTAAGTAGTATCAGCATCGAATCAATGGTCGTGAAAATAAAATTTGATATTGCTTTATGGTAACATATAATAACCTATATATTATTACCGATAATGGTTGTGGTGGAGTGCATGGGCAGATTGGTGCACTATATTTCCGTTATGCGTGGATTTCGAGGAAGGATCGGATCACATAAGTTGTGGTGGAGTGCATGATCAGTAGTATTGGTCTCCGAGGTAGCCTTTATTAGTTAGGAAACGCTTTACCCTTTAATGTACGACTTCGGATGCAAATTCTAATCTAATCGAACCTTAATGTCGATACGAGGCACCGGGTGAAAAACAAAAAAAAAATGTATTACTCATCAAATTAACAGTGTTCGTCAACCTTATACTTTAAAAATACTTTTTCTCGATCAAGAGATAAGTAAGATACAAAATATAAAGATTCGATGATGTTCGTTCTTTTATCTACTTCCCTACTTTCTTCTTTTTTGGGTGACAACTACTAAATGTTTTCAAACTATTTCCATTTCAATACCTAGAGTTCTATAACGAGCATGAAAATAACATTTGCTTTGCGTTTAATTTTTCAAGTTTCAATATCCCTATTTATAGTTTCCTCAAATAATTTTAGAAAATTTTTAAAATAACACAACTATTTATTATCGTTGCAATTTCGACACAAAAGTTATACAGTCAATTCAATGTCACAATCCCAAATTCTAACAGGTCGTGATGATGCCTATCGTGAAACTAGGCTAGCCAACCATCACCTAATTACTCATTCGTTCTATTAATACTTTAAAAATCAACAATAAGTAGCAAACAAAATATTAAATAATCTCTTTAAGTCTTTACGTCCCCATAATAATCTAACAATCTAAACAACTCTCCCAAGACTGGAGTCAACATGGTCATGAGCATCTAAGAAATAAAACTAACTCTGCTAATGTCTTAATCAATGTCTAAGAAATAAATACTAATACTAATAAAGGAAGGAAAATGGAGAAGTTGCGGACGCTGAACAACTACCTCGAAATCCCGTAAGTTGCTGAATACGAACGAAGACAGCTACTGCTACGAACCGGTACCTGGATCTGTGCACAGAGGCACAAGGAATAATGATGAGTACGCCAACTCAATATTAATGAAAATAAATCACAGTCTGAGAAATACGAAACACACAGCACAGATACACCAATTCACAAAAATAGTAAAACACCAAGTCACCATAAAGTATTCATCAAATACATAAGTTCGAAAACCAATTTCCAGAAATCCTTTGAAACAAGTATAATTTCTATCTCAGTAAAACTCTCAGTAAAATCAGTTTGAAAAACGAAGTGAATCACAGTCAAAAACTCAGTAAAATCATCATAAATCTTCCCTTCGGGCCATAATCATTTCTCGTAACAATTTCCCTCAGCGCCTCACCATCACTCAGTATCAGCCCAGCGGGCAACCTCACAGTCACTCAGTATCAGTCCCGCGGGTAACCTCACAGTCACTCAGTATCAGCCCCGCGGGCATCACTAGCACTCAGTAGGTACATGCGCTCACTGGGGGTGTACAGACTCCGGAGGGACTCCCAGAGCCCAAGCGCTATAAACAAGCCACATCATGGCATAAATCACTCACAATATTGGCCCTCGGCCAGCCACATCATGACATAAATCACTCACACTATTGGTCCTCGGCCTCTCTCGTATCATAACATCCTCAAAATATTGGCCCGCGGCCTCACTCAGTCAGACACTCTCAACATGCCACTCGGGCCATCATTATATCGGGTTCTTGACCTAAAACAGCGTTTCATTTTCAAGAAATAATATCAAAATACTCTGAGTGTCAAAACAATTATCAAGAAAGGCTGAGTGGAAATCATAACATATCAAGTGAGGAAAATCATAAAAACAGCCTCCAAGAGGTAAACAGATCGGCATTAGGCCCCAAACATGGCTTGCAGCCCAAATTATATCAAAATATATCATACTATTAAGCATAGGCTTTAAAATCGGGTTTCTTAACTCAATAGATGCCTAAAAAGGAATATATTTCCAATCTTTGCATTCCAAAATCCGTGAAAGAATGCAAAGTCCGGAGTTTCATACCTTCAAGACAGGATTTAAAGACATTACTTACCTCAAACTAGCCCGAAAAGCTACTCTGCGACCCGCTTGCCTCTCGAATCAACTTCCGAGCGCTCCAAATCTACCAAGTTCAGATTTTTATCATCAAATTATGCTTAAGGAATGAATTCCAATTGAAAAGTACCAAATTTAGCTCAAAACCCGAATTTATCCAAAACCCGACCCCTAGGCCTGCATCTCGTAACTCAATAAATTTTATACCAAAATATTCTTCATGATCTCACGAGTCCGTACATATAAAGAAATCTAAAATCGGAGTTCGTTTGACCCTTCAAATCGATCCCTAAAGGTCTCATAATCTCAAGCCCTAACCCCATCTTTTTCTACTGATTTTCATGAATTAAACACATCAATTTCGTTCTTTAATCACCTATAATCGAGCTTTAGGGTCCAAAATACTTACCTCAATGAAGAACGATGATTTCCCCTCTTCAAAATCTCCTCCAAGCTCTTCTCCCCTTCTAAAATGGTGTTAAAAGGTTTAATGGTCGCGTAGGGTTTCATTATAAACTGCCCAGTTCTTATTCATCGAGATCGCGGGACCCACAACGCGATCGCAAATCACAAATTCCCCAATTGCCAAAATTACTCTCTGCGATCACGACTTAGCTCACGCGATCGCGAAGCTCTGCTTCCCAGCCCATTGCGATCGCACACAACATCACGCGGTCGCGATGGCCAACCGTCCACACTCACGCGCCCCCCATTTTATTCTACGTGATCGCACCTTTACACAAGCGATCGCACTGCTCATCCCTCCAAACCTATGCGATCGCACTCCTGTTCCTGCGATCGAGATGCACAATTTCGCCTGACCCTCATATTACTTTACGCGATCGCATCTTCACCTACGCGATCGCGATGAAGGACCTTCAGCTGTCAAAACACCAGAAAAATAGCAGTTTTTTCTAAGGCTAAAATGCCCGTTAACCACCCGAAATCAATCCCGAGCCCCTTGGGACCCCAACCAATTTTACCAACATCTCATAAATGATCATTCAAACTTAGTTGCACTCTTAAAACACTAAAAATAACATCAAAACACCAAGATCACATCGGATTCAAGCCTAAGGACTTTGAAATTTCTAAAATCCACCAACGATGCCGAAACTATCCAAAACAACTCCGATTGACCTGAAATTTTGCAGACATATCCAAAATGACATTACAATCCTGTTCCAATTGTCGGAATTACATTCCGACCCTGATAACCTAATTTCCACTGCTGACCAAAAATTACCAAAAACTAACTTTCGCCAATTCAAGCCTAATTCTACATCAGTCCTCACAAAAATTATTCCGAACACACTACTAAGTCCCAAATCACCTAATGACGCTATCCGAGTCATAAAATCCGCTTTCCGATGTCGTTTACCAATAAGTCAACTCTCAGTTGACTTTTCCAACTCTAAGGCTATTTTTAAAGACTAAGTCACTAAATTCTCATTATAATTATTCCGATTCCGAGCCTACCAACTCTAACACATCAAGAATAGTTTAACCAAGCTATGACGAGGCAATAACAATAAATATAAATACAGATTCTACGTAACGACCGACCGGGTCGTTATATTCAAGAAATAAATATACAACATTTTCAGTGAGAATTTCGGGTTATATAGGTTTGGCCAAGTCCACAACCCCGTTGATTTTAATTAATTTCATCATAAAGTGACATATGAATATTGGTTAAAAAATATTTTATGGACCTCCTTAATTATTTGTAGGCCATAAGCAAGAAGTTACTGTTGGATTATTATACGCAGCAGAAGCAATCCCAGTATCAAAATCACATGTAATCTAGACTACTAGCATATACGGGGTTTCACGGGTTACCTCTTGAAGCGTGAACATATCTCTTCTATCACGTGAGCCTTCAATTCCATAATTTCTCGATGGAATCTCCACCACCCGCACAATCGTGATCCTCGAACGTTCCACGGTCTTCTACTGTGTTACCCAAATAATACCAGGAAACAACAATTTCGTGGGCGCGAAATTTCTAGAAAATTATGGCTGAAAATTTCGGCCACCATAACTTCTCCCTCTAGGTGGAAAACCTTATGTATTTATAGCACAAGTTTTAAGGGTTAAAACCCTTTTCCAAAATCTGTTGGGTTTTCTTTTCCACCAGAAAAAAGATTCATTTATTTCCTATTATTTAGGCACATCAGGGACCACATAATTTAATTAACAAGGCTTACAATTATTGAATTAATTTATAATTTTCGAAATTAATATCCACCATAATTATTACGATTTACTCCACTAAAAATTCGTAATTGCACTCCTTATTCAATTTTGAAATCCATCCATTAAATCTTATTTAATTCCTCACGTTAAGATTAAAATACTAATCAATTAAATTAAATTAAATTACTGACGATTTAATTTATTGATTATTTCCTTTGGACTTTCGCTTAACTTATTTCATGTGTCGGATACAAAATTCACCGGCAGGATTTACACATGAAAACTTATAAGCTTTCATAAAGGTGTATCATCAATCTCTAAATCGAGACATGGATTTCATCAACTAACTATTATTTAGCCAATGTACATTATTATTATCATCCAATTTACCAAGAATATTGACCCACGAAAGAATCTCGCCTTTTAATAAATCAAAATAATAATAATATACACAGCTAATAATAATTATATCAAGATTAAGAGTATAAGTATATTTAATGGACATTTAATGGCTAGAGAGTTTATTTTAGTCAGTATAAAATATTTATCTCTACTTAGTCCGTTCAATACATACAAATGTACTAGCACAAGAAGTTAGAATTAACTCATTCCCATAATCAAGATAAATTATATTTAATCTTGTGCTACAACCATTCATGATGGTTTGTCCAATTCCATCATTAGATTGTGAACTCAAACTTTATACTTATAAGAACCGATGATTTAATCTTCCGTGTATAAGCTAAACTCTATACACTAAATCATCTACTATATAAGCAAATGACACAAACTAATATATGATCTATTTAAAACTATATTAAAATTGAATAAACAATTGTTCTATAATAAATACTATATCCAAACAAAACTCATGGTTAATAGTATATATCCCAACAATCTTCCACTTAGACTTTTAACCATGACAATTATTAGAATATACTATATTTAAATGCATGGTTAATAGTATATGCCCCAATAATCTCCCACTTAGACTTGTAACCATGCATCTACAACTTTCTCAAGCATTCAATTACATGACTATTAAAAGTCTTCACCAAATAAGGTTTTGTCAAAATAATCTTGCCAAGTTATTTCTTATGCGATATTTATCTAGTAGTTCTTTGTCGTTACTATCTAGTTTGGTATTAAACTCTGCAGGGATCCTGCTACCGAAACTATCCCAAGAGTGTATACCGAACTATGATTTTCCTTAGTATTCTCCCACTACGACGAAGTACTACTAATATTACCTTCATTACCTTACGGCATTGAAATATTAGCGACTTCTTACTATAGTGTTCACTGTTCAAACATCACTCCCACTCGATAAAGGCATGTCTATTAACATTCTCCCACTACTTAAATGCAATAGAACGTCAATTCTGACATGTGGGTTTTGATGTTCTTGAACATCTAGTTATTTCTTTGCCCAGTTCCTGTAAAAATAGTTACTTCTAGGAACATGGTTTATTAAACAGTCCTTATCTAGAAAAATGCATTTGTTTTAACAATTGCCTTATTTTCTTTAGGAAAATAAAATAAAACTCCATTTGTGTTTTTTGGATATTCAATAAACATGCACCTATCCATTCTTAGTTCCAACTTACATATCCGCTTTCCCTTTCAGCACATATGCGGGACAATCTCATATCTGAATATGCCATAGAATGTCACGACCCAAATTTTCCTCTGTTGGGTACCGTGATGGCACCTAGTCTTAGGGACTAGGTAAGCCTAACATTTAACCACAATAACAATAATAAAAGAACTTTAACAATCTCGATAATAGAAATCTTGACTGAGTCTACATTTTCCCCAAAACCCGGTAAATACAAGTCATAAGCTCTACAAAATCTTTCTATAAAATATTAATACAACTGTCTAGGAATAAGTAAGTACAGTTGAAATAAACAGGAAGGTGACTCCGAAGCCTGCGAACGCACCAACAGGTTACCTTGAGTCTCCTCAGCAATCATCCGCAGAGATACTAACAACCAAAACATGGATATGTGCAAACAAAAATGCACAGAAGTATAGTATGAGCACACCACAGTGGTGCCCAGTAAGTATCAAGACTAACCTCGGTGGAGTAGTGACGAGGACTAGTCAAGACACCACTGGTCTACAAGATAAATAACATGAATGTAAAAAAAATGACCGAACGTTACATCTATCTAAGACTTCACGGAATAATTTACAACAATGACAATATAAAGCGGAAGGAAATTACAGAAATCAATCATGAAACAGCACAAAAATACGCAGAAAGATGGACAACAAAACAAGCCAAACCAAAAGGAAACACAATACAATAGAGAACACCAACAACTCAACTCTACGTCGATTTGTTCATATCGGGCCTTAGCCATTAAAATCCATAAACTGGCGGAAATCTTTAAACAACAGTTCATATGAAAAACTTTTGCAAATAAAATCATTTTTGTATGGAAGAGTTTCCTTTGAAAACATACTTTCTCCAAAAGTAGATATAAGTATATTTAATAGAGAGAATTACGTAAAACATAGTTTCTTTCAAAATACAAAACTTCCCAAAGATGCGTCCCCAATAAATGACTTCCAAATATCATTTTAGGCAAGACTAGTGCTTTTCAAATATACCTTCGATGTAAAAGTCATTCAAATATAATCATTTCAAAACCATTGCTTTTTCAATAATACTTTTCAATAAAATTCCTTGATCAAAATCTCCTCAAGATTTATCTACCGGAACTCAGTCCGTAACTCAGAAATTGCCATGCAGTACAGGAGGAATATCAAATCTTGCCAATAAATGCAGTAAGAGATCAGTAGAAATATCCAAATATAGAACAACAGAATAAAATGCAAGGACAAGTGCACGGTATCACCCTTCGTGCTTTTACACTCATCCTCACCAAAACAAGTGCACGGCATCACCCTTCGTGCTTTTACTCTCATCCTCACCAAAACAAGTAAATAAATACACGGCATCACCCTTAGTGCTTTTACTCTCATCCTCACGATGCAATGAATAAATAAAATGGCACGACATTATCCTTCGTGCTTTTGAATATTAAATTATGACACGACATCACCCTTCATGATTTACACTCTCATCCTTACAATGCAACAAATAAATACACGGCATCACCCTTCGTGCTTTACACTCTTCCTCACAATACAAAAAATAAATACACGGCATCACCCTTCTTGCTTTACACTCTTCCTCACCCAAACAATATCAAGAACAACAATTTGGCAAGGAACATCAATAATATGAACCATAAATCACAACATCCCCGCAAGGAGTCAACAATACAAACAATATCATTAATAACATAAACAGTAATAGAAACCATAACATCCCGGCAAGGGAGTCAACAAGGCAAACAACATAATCAACAACGGAATAATAAGAGAAACCACACAATCCCTGCAAGGGAAACATCTATAACCAATCTCACCTAAACAGTTAACTTCACGGAATAAACTCAACTTCAACAAAGGCCCAGTAATAGGAAACATCAAGGAAATATCAATAATATAAATGTCTAACAATTAGACCAAAATAGCACTTAAGGGAATAGTCATATAAATCACAATGTAAGACTCACGGGCATGCTTGACTCCAACGAATAGATGTTCCAACTACGGCTAGTCAACTATAGGGCTAGATGACACTAATTATAGTCAATTAGGCAAGCTAGGAAGAAAATATAGCATGATGATAAGAGAAGTAGAATATCATGTTAAGTCAAGTAAGGTCAAATAGCCAATGAAGGAATCCAAGAACTAGTAATTCTAATTTAAACAGGAAGGGATGAAATTAAAAACCAAGGATTCAAATGTAACAATTACAAATCATACACAGGTAATATAAGAACCTACGAATCCTAAAAGGCCAATCTAATTGCAAATAAGTCCGAGTACACACTCGTCACCTCGCATACTCGGACTACAATCAACAAGGAAGACTCAATCCTAAGGGGTAGTTCCCTCACACAAGGTTAGGCAAGATACTTACCTCAAAGACGATAACCCGGTACTCAAAAAATAGACTTCTCGGGCGGAAAGACCTTCGGACGGCTCACAATCAACTAAAACAACTTCAAAATACACATAAAATGTATAAGGAACTATTCCGAATAATAAAGTTTCAATCTTTAAAAAATTATAAAAATCGACCCAAAAGTCGACCCCCGGGCCCGCACCTCGGAACCCGACAAATTTTACAAATTCCGATTACCCATTCCGATACGCGTTCACCCATACTAAATTTATCCAATTCCGATAACATTTGGTCTTTCAAATCATGATTTTACATTTTAGAAGTTTTCTTTCAAACCCACAATTCCCTCAATCCAAAACACAAATTAAATGATAAAAACAAGAACTAATTCATGAAATATAATTAATTATAGTGGAAGAACACTTACACATTAGATTTGTGTGAAAAACCCTCAAAGATTCGCCAAAACTCGAGCTCTAGAAGTTAAAATATGTTTAAAATGGTGAAACTCCGATTTTGGAAAACTTATATTCTGCCCAGATATTTAATGAATCGCGATCGCGGAGAAGAAAAGAAAGGTTGCCCAGGCTTAAAGCACAGCGATCGCGGGGGAAGTAATGCGATCGCGAAGAGGAAAAGTTGCCACTGGCCAAAACGCTCTATGCGATCGCGAAGTTACGTGTGCGATCGCGTATGAGAAGTTACCTGCTGACCAAAATGCCACACTACGCGATCGCGAAGCATGGAATGCGATCGCGATGCTGTAGATGCGATCGCGAAGAAGGTGAAAGTATACCTCTGCGATCGCAGGAGAGTATGTGCGAACGTATTGAAGGAAAGGCTGGGATGCTCAAAGAGACACTATGCGATCGCGACTACTCCTATGCGAACGCATAGAAGGAAACCAGAATGCAGGTTCAACAGTTCAAAATAGGGAAAATAGACCCGAAACCCATCTAAAACACACCCGAGACCCCCTCCCCCCCTCTCGGGACCCCGTCTAATCACATAAACAAGTCTTATAACCTACTACAGACTCGCTCGAGGTTTCAAAACACATAAAATAACACTAAACGAATCAAACCAAAAACCAATGAAATTCCTCAAAACTTCTTTAAATATCAAATTTTGCATTTAAGGTCTGAATCACATCTAATGAAGTCCATTTCTTATCAAACTTCACATATATGGCACAAATATTATATCGAACCTGTACCGGGTTCCGGAACTATAATACGTGCCTGATACCACAGGCTTCACATATAATTTTATTTTCAAAAATCTCTTTTATTTTCAGAAAATAATTTCTTTTAAAAATTCATTTCTCGGACTTGGGACCTCGGAATTCGATTCCGGGCATACGCCCAAGTCCCATATTTTCCTACGGACCCTCCGGGACCGTTAAATCACAGGTCCGGTTCTGTTAACCAAAAACGTTGATCGAAGTCAACTTTATCCAAATTTCTAATACAAAATTATCATTTTTATCAGTTTTTCACATAAGGGATTCCTGGTTACGCGCCCGGGCTGCACACGCAAATTAAGGTGAGATAGAAGGAGGTTTTCACGACCTCGGATCACAGAATTAGCTAGAAAAATACGGGATGACCTTTTGGGTCATCACAATCTGCCCCTCTTAAACAAACATTCGTCCTCGAAAGTGCCAAGATTCACCTTGACCTCATCCAATCACTGATTGTATACTTCCAACACATAACCGCGGGTGATCCCACGTCACCCCAACTCACATAAGCCCGATGAAACAATCACAACCGCAACATAGACTTCACATCACCACCGATAAGCCTCATACCTCTACTTCTCACCCTCTACTTATTTACAAAAGACCCGATTCTAAATGCATGCCCGACATTAGCCGCAACCAACTGCATCAACTCATGACTACACCCATAAGGCATGACCACACAACATAGCACATCACACATAGGCTCAAATAACACTTGTGATCACAATAGATGTCCGAAATCAACTCAACATTGGCAATAAGCCCCTCATCTGAAAGAACTCTGTTCCAAGCCACGTAGTACTGATAATGATGCAATAAACACGAAGACCTCAATATTAGGCACCCGAAACACTGAGCCACAACTACCACTACCGGGCACACATCCCGCAAACTAAACTAAAGAAACACATAACGAAATGACTGAATATGAAAATAGTAACATATAAAGGAACTATCAAACAAGACCATATGCACAACTCTCTATCAATACTGACTTACCAAAAGCAATATAACAAGGAAGAAGCAAAGCATATGAACAAACCACAAGAATTCCATCCTGATAAAAATTTCCACCGCGGTACTCAGCCCGATCAAAATATATCGAATCATAAATATCACGAGAACCTCACCCTCAACTCTAAATCACATACGGAAAATGTATCATACCAATTGAAATTCCTCCACTAATTCATCTTAGCTGATAAAATCATAACGCTAATTGAACTCACATCTCGATGGAGTATCAAATCACAACTCGTAAACAAAATACTCAGGAAAATCATATAAAGCTTACCAAAAAGAACAACAAGGACTCCCTTCCATTTTCACTACTATCAAGAATGAATAAAACAACGATAGACACGGGCTACTACTCATAGAATCTCTCAACAGGAGCAAACACAAAATGGAATGCAAAACGTGAAACTTACCCATAAATGAAACAACGAATAAGGGAACTCGTTCCGACTATCAGAACTATAATAAAATACAATTGGTGCTCCTTTGTAACACATCAAAACATACCTGGGTGATGATATCTGACACAACGGCCTCTATTTTACTATATGAAACACAACATTGGGTTGGGTCTCCTCCTCTTAGGCGCCCTCTGCTCACTTGAATACCCTGATACCACACACCTACCTGAATCCTGGGACAATCTCTCACCATGTGGCTAACATCTCCACATTGAAAACAATCTCGCTGCCGACATGGCTGTGGAAAAACACATAATACGAATCCTCTGAGACCCATGAGTACCTGAAATCCCATGCGAAGATGGTAATGCAAACTGAACTGGTTGACCCACAAAAATTCTACCGTGTCGTACCTTGCCTCCATAATACGGACCAGTAGATTTCTCCGATCTACGAGGCCTCATTGCCTCCCTGAACTCTCTCCCTGATCTCGTCTGTCCTCTCGCTCCCGGTCCCACATGATCTCTAACCGGCGAGCGATCCCTACTACCTGCTGAAACGAGGCACCCTACTCTAACTCTCGAGTCCTGCTGAATCGAATATCATGCCTGAATCTCCCAAATGACTCTACGGACTCATCTCATAACTGAAGCAACCAAGCGAAGTGCATGTCTGGCCAACTCTCTGAATCTAACGACATGCTCCAATAACGACACAGCGCCCTGAAGGAACTGCTCAATTGAATTTCAGATCAATCGAAGATCGTTAAAATCACAATCTCAGAAAATTGTAACTAAATTTGAAAAATTACCATTTAAAGCATTTTTTAAGAATTTAAAATATGACATGCATTCTTATCATATACCAATTCATGTCAAATCAACATGGGTTATCATGTTCCAGATTCGACATAAATAAGATGATAGAAACAATGACTTTTCGTATGTAAATCACATTTAATCCACCAAACCTCCAAAACACTCATCTAAATGATCCCGAATCAACAAAATATGATGTGATTCACTTCATAGAAGTGAGTTCTTCTTAACTGATCGTTTTCGATGATTTTACCGAATTTCAGGTCATTCGGAGATCGTGAAATTTACGATCACCAAAAACTAGGCCAAATTCAAATAAAATATTTTTGGCGCATTTAGGATCAATCAAGTTAAATCATCATGTTTCAGATTTAACACTAATATAGCCGATATATAAAGAATAAAATTTTCATATTTATAACAAATTCAATTTAATAAACTGCTTGAAAACCTATCTAAACGACCTCAAAATGCCGAAAACAGCATGATTCACTACATAGCAGTGATTTTTTCCCACTAGATCGTTTTCAATGAACCTATTGAGTTTCAGGTCAATCGGAGTCTGTCAAATTCATGACCACAAGCAAACTCGGAGAATAACCGTTTTAAGCAGTTTCATGAATTAAAATAAATACGATATTGATTTCATTCTCCTTATCATTATACTATGAGCTCAAGACACATATTATGTTCTACCTATTTCTAGGATACATAATATCTCCCTTTGCATTAAATTATCCTTTTATTAAATACACAAGAGTCTAAGATATCATATTTTTTTCTGTTCGGCGAAAACCCCAATATCTCTTCTCATGGATGAGTTGGTTTCACTAGTACCCAAAGATAAAACTATTTTATAGTTAAAAATCTCCACCACTAATTTAGATTTATCAAGGATAATTTTCACACAGTACATTAAGCAGATTTCAATGATTCTAATAAATGGACCATTTTGTGGATCCTACTTATTTATCATAATGCTTAATCCATGAATAGACATAGTTTCATTTGTACAATTTATTAAGAATTTTCCATGAGTTCAAATAAACAAACCACTTTAGTGGTAACTATTTATTACTCTTAAAATTCACAATTTACAAGTGAAAATACATGTAGCGTATAAGATTATTTTATGGAAGAATATGTACCACAACTTAAAAGCCATGCCAATAATATAAAAATCATACAAAATATCGTCATGTTTCACTTAATTAAAACCTCCAACCAGAGAACAAAATTTTTCATCGAAAATCCAAAACTAGTAATCACGTAGGGCATGAAAACATAAACCAAATTTGAGAAATTTCTTATGCACAAATATATCAAACGCTCCAATCATTAGCCATTTAGGATATCAAACAGAGGATTTCACTTTCTTACAAAATAATTATATCATCACACAATATAAATTATACCTTGTAAGACTTAGTCAATAAAATCCTACACTTCAATTATTGAATTTAATACAACATGTCTATTCACTAATAGCCAATGTGTAAACCTATTTTATCATCAATATTTAATCATGGATACCATGAGGAGTCACCCCACCACCATTGAATTAAAACCGAATTAAAATTATTAAGAAATAATTTCCAAAAAATAGAAAAACGTCCAAAACACAGTCCAAACGACCTCAAAACACCGAAAAATATCATAATTCACTGCTAAAGAAGTGAGTTTTTCTCACCACGTCGTTTCCGATAGACTCACCAAATTTCAGCTCAATCGGAGTCCGTCAAGTTTGCTGACCTCCGAAAATACCGACAATTTGGTCAAAAATCAGGTTTTGCATTTTTCTAGGGTTTACCAATAAAAAAGTACAGATCATCCCAATCAAATATCAATGAAAACAGATATGTCATGATTACAAGGATAATCCAATTCTTTGCACAATTAATTCACAAAACAGCATTGTAGTTTTTCAGAAAATCACATATACATGTAATTCAAAAACGCACATAAACACGATATTCTTGTTTCATGAAAAACTTAGTTATCAAATTAGATGTGAGTGGCCCCGATACCAATTTTTGGATTATTATACGCAGCGGAAGCAATCCCAGTATCAAAATCACATGTAATCTAGAGAACTAGCATATACGGGGTTTCACGGGTTACCTCTTGAAGCGTGAACATATCTCTTCTATCACGTGAGCCTTCAATTCCATAATTTCTCAATGGAATCTCCACCACCCGCACAATCGTGATCCTCGAACGTTCCACGGTCTTCTACTGTGTTACCCAAATAATACCAGGAAACAACAATTTCGTGTGCGCGAAATTTCTAGAAAATTATGGCTGAAAATTTCGGCCACCATAACTTCTCCCTCTAGGTGGAAAACCTTATGTATTTATAGCACAAGTTTTAAGGGTTAAAACCCTTTTCCAAAATCTGTTGGGTTTTCTTTTCCACCAGAAAAAAGATTCATTTATTTTCTATTATTTAGGCACATCAGGGACCACATAATTTAATTAATAAGGCTTACAATTATTGAATTAATTTATAATTTTCGAAATTAATATCCACCATAATTAATTATGAATTATTCCACTAAAAATTCGTAATTTTACTCCTTATTCAATTTTGAAATTCATACATTAAATCTTATTTAACTCCCCACGTTAAGATTCAAATACTAATCAATTAAATTAAATTACTGACGATTTAATTTATTGATTATTTCCTTTAGACTTTCGCTCAACTTATTTCATGTGCCGGATACAAAATTCACCGGTCGGGTTTACACATGAAAACTTATAAGCTTTCATAAAGGTGTATCAACAATCTCTAAACCGAGACATGGATTCCATCAACTAACTATTATTTCGTCAATGTACATTATTATCATCCAATTTACCAGGCATATTGACCCACGAAAGAATCTCGCCTTTTAATAAATCAAAACAATAATAATATACACAACTAATAATAATTATATCAAGATTAAGAGTATAAGTATATTTAATGGATATTTAATGGCTAGAGAGTTTATTTTATTAAGTCAGTATAAAATACTTATCTATACTTGGTCCGTTCAATACACAAATGTACTAGCACAAGAAGTTGGAATTAAATCATTCTCATAATCAAGATAAATTATATTTAATCATGTGCTACAATCATTCTTGATGGTTTTTCCAATTCAATCATAAGATTGTGAACTCAAACTTTATACTTATAAGAACAGATGATTTAATCTTCCGTGTATAAGCTAAATTCTATACACTAAACCATCTACTATATAAGCAAAAGACACAGACTAATATATGATCTATTTAAAACTTTATTAAAATTGAATAAACAATTATTCTATAATAAATATTATATCCAAACCAAACCCATGGTTAATAGTATATGTCCCAACAATTACGATTATGATTTTAGGATAAATATTTAATTTGTTTTGTTGTACTAAAATAATGTTATTTGATCAAATTACAATGACAGTTGAATATTTAAGGAATTTGGTGTATCAGTACAAACTCTAATTTTTCTGCATGTTAATAGTTTGCCAATAAAATATTGTCCTAATTTTTACTAGGGAAATACTTCCTCCGTCCGAATTATGTAGATTCGGCAGTTTTAAATTGTGTATTAACTATATTGTAATTCAAGTTTAGGTTGAAAAAGTTATGAGTTATTGTAACTTTAATGTAATTTTAGAATTATAAAATTCTATTTTGAAAAATTAAGAAACAATTAACTTAACATTAATTAGAAGAATTAACCATTCACATTCTTTTTGGGGCGTGGCCAGTTTTGGGCCGGGAAAGGATTTGGAGGAGTACCAGGCGACGGGTCCTTTTTGGTGGGACCTCCGCGTTTTCATGGCCCCACGTTAACGATCTTTCTTCCCGGCGGGACCAGCTTTAGAAATGATATATGAAAAGCAAAGAAGAAAAAACGAAAATAGTCGGGGAAAAAAAAAAATATATAT
>MDKJ01337892.1:0-17471 GCA_005239525.1 Nicotiana knightiana
ACACATATGGCCCGTTTGGCCCGGGCCCGTTTAGCCCGGGCCCGCATAACCCAGGCCCGCATAACCCAGGCCCGCATGGCCCGGCCCGCTTAGCCCGTTTGGCCCGGGCCCGGCCTGTTAGCCCCCCCTAAGTGAAGCTGCCTCGTCCGGGCTACTAAGCTCAAAATCATGCCACCACTGATAAGTTGCTCCCCTCAACTGGAAAGGAGTGAAAGAAACCTCACTCGTCTCCACAATACCCATAGTGCGTAGAATGCGATGACACCCCTCAA
This sequence comes from Nicotiana knightiana, assembly GCA_005239525.1. NCBI lineage: Eukaryota > Viridiplantae > Streptophyta > Magnoliopsida > Solanales > Solanaceae > Nicotiana > Nicotiana knightiana. Next base: position 273 of record MDKJ01337892.1, read on the forward strand.
GAAAACCCAGGGCGTCATCCGAAGCTAGTTCGCTGAACTCAGGTGGGTGGTACTTCTTGTACCTCTCAAGTTAGAGCTGCTCTGCCTCAGGAACAACTATCCTAGTCCCATGCTGAGCTAGAGTTGCTGGGGGCATAGGAATATACTCTGGAAACTGCCCAATATGAACCCTCTGCTCAGGAGTACGGACCGCGGGAGTCTGTGTCCCTCCTCCGGCCTGGGATGTAGGTGGAGCTATCGGGAGTAGACCCGCCTGAGACAGAGTACTGAAGACACTCAAGAACTGGGCTAATGTCTCCTGGAAGTCTAGAGTAATAGTAGGGACCTCCTGTGCCCCTACAACTGTAGCTGCTGGGGGCTCCTCTGCCTATGCTCTAGCCAGTGCTCGGGCTGCACCGCGTGCTCGTCCCCTGTCCCGGCCCCTGCCTCTGGTGGCTCTGACTGAGGGCTCAGGTGCCTGGTCATCATTACGTCTAGTACGGGTACGAACCATCTGCAAGCAAGAATATAATAGATTTTAAGAATTTGATGACAGCAACTTAGCACGATAAGGAATTCCAAAGAATTTGATTGTTCATAACAATTACATAGCCTCCCGAAGATAGATACGGACATCTCCGCACCGATCTGCGGGACTCTAATAAACTGGCTTGTGACTTGTGACTCCTATGAACCTAGATGCTGTGATACCAACTTGTCACGACCCAATTTTACCCTCCGAAAGGTATCGTGACGGCACCTAGTCTCTACGACTAGGTAAGCCTAAAATTTGCGGAACATGACAGAATAAATAGAATACAGCCAGAAAAAGAACTCCCAGGCATCCTTGACACCAACATATAATACTCCAATTACTGCTAAATAATTATAGGGTGAGGTAATACAAATTTTAGCTAAGTAGGCAGTTTATGAAGAAAAATATAGCATGATGATAGAAGAGGTAAAATTTTCAATCAAGTTAATTTAGATCAAGTGAACAACAAAGGAAATCTAAAAGCAAGTAATTTTAAATTAAGCAGGAAGAGATGAAACTAGAAATTAGGAAATAAGTCATAGAAATTACAACTTCATACACAGGGGATATAAGGACCTAAGAATCCTAAAAGGCCAACCTTCTACAAATAAGTCCAAGTACGCACTCGTCACCTCGTGTACACGCGCTACAATCAACATAGAAGACTCAAATCCTAAGGGGTAGTGTCACGACCCAGTTTTACCCTCCGAAAGGTATCGTGACGACACCTAATCTCTACGACTAGGTATGCTTAAAATTTGCGGAACATGACATAATCAATAAAATAAATCCAGAAAAAGAACTCAAGTTGACATAACGTAACTACTCAGCATATACATTTACTTCCCAAAACCCGGAATGTCACCATAGTCACAAGCTCTGTACTAAATGTAGCTCTATACAATGAAACAGTGGAAAAATATACAAGTCTTCTATGCCTATACTAGAGTAGAAGGGGACTCGTCGGATTCTGCGGATGCGGCAGAATTACCTCTCGGTCTCCTGGGTACTGCTAGAATGACTCCTAGCCACGATACTGAGTGCTAGTATCTGGATCTGCACATGGGAAAACATGCGCTGGAAAGGGCGTGAGTACTTCACATTCGGTACTCCGTAAGTGCCAAGCCTAACCCCAGTCAAGTAGTGACGAGGTTAGGTTGAGGCCCTACTGAGTTTGTATAAACAAGTCAATATATATAATTTAAAACAGTGAAATACAGATAAGCAATGATAAACAAGATTAACAAAGACGGAAAGATTTAAATACAGAAAGAGAGCCCTCGGCTCAGCACAGCATATATCTCAACAGTAAATGTGCAATGCAGTACACAGGTAAAGCTCCCGGATCTCAGTCCGTAGTCCCAATTTAAATATGCTATGCAGTACAGGGGGAAAGACTCTCGATCTCTATCCGTAGTTCCAATTTAAATATCCCATTTCAGTACAGGGGAAAGCTCCCGGATCTCGTTCTGTAGTCCAATTTAAATATGCAAAATAAAAGTATGTCAATTATGGCTTAATTAAACAGTCCAGGAAAAACAACATGTAAGAATAGAGTAAAAACTACCTAAGCATGATGTGACTAGTAGCAAATAAAAGGAAATCAAGTCAGAATAGGTAGTCATGCTTACTCTTAGGCTATCTACTCAATTAAGATAGGAAAACAGTAATATATGAATGAAAATGAGCGTTTTCGTGGGAGTAAAAATAGGATTTTAGCAACAATGACCCGTGTACGCATTCGTCACCTCACGTACACGGCGTCCACATACAAAATCAGTATAAAATGCCTAAGGGAAAGTCCCCAACACAGAATTAGGCAAGCCACTTACCTTGACTGCGCTAATCAACTCAATATCAAGCTATTGCCACGAGTATCTGACTCCGGGTGGCCCAAATCTATTCAAATCGATTTCATGGTGTAAATATCACTTCAAGGAAAAAAAATAGCTAATTATTTATAAGCTAATACGCGAATTTAGGAAATTCGCCCAAAAAGTCCCCCGGGCCGACGTCTCGGAATCGGGTAAAATTTATATTTCTCAAACACCCATTCGCTCATGAACCCACTCGAACAAGAATCAACAAAATCTGACGTCTAAATCTCCCTAAATCCTCAGATTTCTACTTGGAAAAATTTCATCCTATTTCCACGATTTTTCATCCAATTTCATTGATTAGATTGAGGAAAATGATAGACATTAATGATATATAAAGGGATTAAGGTTAGAAAACGTTACCTATGATCCTCCTCTTCAAATCCCACTGAAAATCGCCAAGCCCCGAGCTCACAATCGATTTTGGAATTATGAAATTCAAACCCTCGGATTTTTGGTATAAACTTCCCAGACATTTCGCACCTGTGACGCTGGGATCGCACCTGCGGAAACCCAATCGCAGGTGCGGAAGTTCATTAAGTGGCCTGGGGTCGCACCTTCGGCACCCCTTTCGCACCTGCGTGCCCGCACCTGCGGAAATACCATCGCAGGTGCGGAAATTCCTTTAATGGCCTAGGGTCACACCTGTGGCTCCCCCTTTTCACCTGCGTGGCCGCACCTGCGGAAATACCATCGCAGGTGCGAGACACCAGAACCAGAATGGTTCAGCTGTTCATAATTCACAAAACTCACCCGTTGGGCATCCGAAACAACCCTGAGGCCCTCGGGACCTCGACCAAACCTACCAGATGACCCTAGTACCTTGTTCAAACTTGGCCGATCCTTAAAAACACATCTCATAACATCAAAATCATCAGTTATGCATGGAATCAAGCCTAAGAACTTAGGAAAATTTCTAGAATTCACATCCGATGCCGAAACACGTCTAAACTCATCTGAATGACCTCAAATTTTGCACACATGTCATAAATGACATTACGGACCTGCTGTCGCTTTTGGAAATCCATTCCGAGACCGATATCAAAATCTCACATATCGGCCAAAATCGCCGAAATTCTAACTTTCGCCAATGAAGCCTCAATCCACAACCGACCTCGAAAACAGATTCCGAACATGCTCCCAACCCCGAAATCACCCAACGGAGCTAACGGATTCGACGGAATTCCATTCTGGATGTGTCTTCACACAGTTCTAGCTACGGCCAGATTTCTAAAGCTAAATTCCACATTTATGGACTATGTGTCCAAAATCACTCCTGATTTCATCACTCAATGCTCCGACCAGTTCCAATAACATAAATAGACATGGGAGAAGCGGTTATTAGGGGATCGGGGCGCTAACTCTCAAAACGACCTATCGGGTCGTTACAGGTAGTTCCCCCACACAAGGTTAGGCAAGATGCTTACCTTAAAGACGATAACTCGGTACTCTAAAATGAACTTCTCGGGATAAAAGACCTCCGGACGGCTCAAAATGAACTAAAACAACTTCAAAATACATATAAAACATAAAGGAACTACTCCCAATAATAAAGTTTCAGTCTTTACAAAATTATAAAAATCGACCCAAAAGTCGACCCCGGGTCCGCACCTTGGAACCCGTCAAATTTTATAAAATCCGAATACCCATTCTAATATGAGTTCAACCATACAAAATTTATCAAATTCCTATAACATTTGGTCCCTAAAATTACGATTTTTTATATTAGAAATTTTCTTCAAAAACCAACATTTTCCTCAACTCAAAACACAAATTAAATGATGAAAATAAATATAAAATCATGGAATATATTTAATTCTAGTCGAAGAACAATTACCCAATCGAATTTCATGAAAAACTCACCAAAAATCGCCAAGAACCCAACTCTACAAGTCAAAATGTGATAAAAATGGCCTAACCCTCTATTTTGGGATATAATCTGTCTGTCCAGATTTATTTTAAGCATTGCGATCGCGAGAGTTTAAGTGCGATCGCGTAGAGGAAAAATAATTATTAGCCTAAAATGTGCTATGCGATCGCGTAAGGACTGATGCGATCCCGTAGAAGGAAAATATTTACTGACCAAAAAGTATGCTATGCGATCGCGTGTGGAGTGATGCAATCGTATATAAGGAAAATGTTTGCTGACCAAAAATGTGCTATGCGATAGCGTATAAAATGATGCGATCACGTATAAAATGATGCAATCACGAAGAGTAAAAATAGGTCTGGTCACAGAACACTATGCGATCGCGTCTATTCCTATGCGATCGCATAGAAGAAAAACCAGAAGACAGAATCAACAGTGAAGAATAGAAGAAAATTGACCCGAAGCCCATCTGAAACACACCCGAGGCCCCCGGGACCCCGTTTAATCACACAAACAAGTCATATAACCTAACACAGACTCGCTCGAGATCTCACATCATATAAAACAACGCCGAAGCGATGAATCAAACCAAAAATCAAGCTTATAAATTTTCAAATCTTCAAATATCAAAACTCGTGCCGAAACCTATCAATTCAACCCGGAATGACGCCAAATTTTGCAGACAAGTCATAAATGAAACAACGGACCTACAGTCACTCTCGGAATTCAATTCCGAGCCCGATATCAAAATTTTACCTATCAGCCGAAATCGTCAAAATTCTAACTTTCGCCGAATTACCTCAAATTACTCTACAGACCTCCAAAACCAATTCCGGATGCGCGCCTAAGTCCAAAATTACCATACGAAGCTGTTGACATCACCCAAAACTCAATCTGAAGCCGTTTACAAAAAATTCAAACCTTCGGTCAACTTCCATCGCTTAATCTTTCAAAACTGAATTTTCATTCCAATTTGACTCTAGATCATCCGGTAAGTGAATCCAACCACGCACGCAGGTCAATATACACAATGTGAAGCTGTTCAAGATCTTACGCCACCGAACGGAGCTTAAATTCTCAAAATGACCGATCGGGTCGTTCCATTCTCCCCCTCTTAAAACAACGTTCGTCCTCAAACGTGCCAAGATTCACCTCGAACTCATCCAATCAATGATTGCACACTTCCAACACACACCCGTGGGTGATCCCACATCACCCCAACCTACATAAGCCTGATAACGCCATCAAAACTAGAATTTGACCTTCCTATCACCACTAACCAGCCTCATACCTCAATTTCTCGCCTTCCACTCATTTACAAAAGACCCGAGTCTAACTCCATATCTGGCATCAGCCTCAACCAGCTGCATCAACTCATGACTACACCCACCAGGCATGACCACACAATATAGAACATCCCACGTAGGCCCATAATAAAACTTCTTATCACAATAGCTGTCTGAAATCAACCCACCACTAGCGATTAGACTCACATCTGAAATAATTTTGTTTCCAAGCCCCATAATACTGATAATGATGCAATAAACACGAAGACCTCATTATTAGACACCTGAATCATCAGCCACAACTAACACTACCGAGCACACATCCCGCAAGCTGAAACTCAAGAAGCATATAACGAAAATGACTGAATATGAAAAGAGAAACATATAAGGGGAACTATTAAACAAGCCCGACAAGCACTACTCTCTACTAGTACCGACCTACATAACAATATAACAAGGGAAGAATGAAAACACATAAACAAATCATAAGGATCTCATACTGATAAAATTTCCATCGCGGTACTCAGCCCGGTCCAGACATATCGTATCACAAAATCTCACGAGGACCTCGTCCTCAACTCTAAATCACATACCGAAAATATATCATACCAATTGAAATCTCCCTCTAAGTCATCTCGGTTGATAAAAATAATAATGCTCACTTAACTCACACCTCGATAAAGTATCCAATCACAGCTCGTAAACAAAGTACTTAGGAAAAATCACATAAAGCTTACCATGATGGACAACAAGGACTCGCTTCTAGTCTCACCACTCTCAATGATAGATGAAAACAATGATAGACACGTGCTACCACTCATAGAATCTCCCAACGGGAGTAAACACGAACATAGAGTGCGAAGCATAAAACTCACACATAGATGAAGAAAAAAATAAGGGATTCGTCCCGACTAGCAGAACTATAATGAAATACAAATGGTGCCCCTCTGTAACAGATCAAAACATACATGTATAATAATATCTGGCACAACGGCCTCCAGCCTACTATACGAAGCACATCAATGGGTCGCGCCTCCCCCTCTTGGGCGCCCTCTACTCACCTAAATACCCTGTTGTGACACACCTGTATGGATCCTGGAATAAACTCGCACCCTGTGACTACTATCTCCATACTCAAAAAAACCTCTCTGCCGACGTGGTTGTGGAAACTATGCAATATGAGTACTCTGAGACCGATGAGTACCTGAAGCCCATGCGAAACTGGTAATGCAAACTGGACCAGTTGACCCATAAAACCTCTAATGTGTCGTACCCTGCCTCCTTAATAAGGACCAGTAGATCTCTCCAGCCTACGAGGCCTCCCTGTACTCTCTCTCTTGAACTCGTCTGTCCTCTCACTCTCGGTCCCACATGCCCTCTAACTGGAGAGCGATCCCTACTACCTGTTGGAACGAGACATCTAACTCCAACTCTCGGGTCGTGCTGAACCAAATACCATGCATGAGCCCCTCAATGGATCTACGGACCCGTCTCCTAACTGAAGCAACCAAGGAAGGTGAATACTTGGCCGACTCACTGAATTTGACGGCATACTCTAATACTGACATAGCACCCTGGCGAAGCTACTCAAACTCCGCACGCCATGCATCTCGGATGGACTGAGGTTCAAACTCCCTCAAAAACATCTCTGAAACCTGAATCCATACAAGTGAAGCTAACTCGGCCGGGCTACCCAAACTCATATGCCCGCCATCACTGACAAAACGTTCCTCTGAACTGAGACATGAAAAAAGCAACCCCACTCGACTCCGCAATACCCATAGTACGGAGAATGCAGTGACACTCCTCCAAAAAACCCTGGCATCATCCATCGCCAATCCACTAAAAGTAGGAGAGTGTTATTCCTTGTACCTCTCAAGTCTGAGCTGTCCTTCGTCAGATGTTAATGACCTACCCACGGGCTGAACTGAAACCACATGTTGTGCTACTATGACAACTGGAACCTGACCGACATGATCTCGCTGTTCTAGAATGTAGTCGGTGGGAGTCTGAACTCCTCCCCTGATCTGTGAAGTAGTTGATGCACCCGGAATCAATCCCGCCTGAGTCAATGTACCAGTTATGCTCAAAACTCTGCCCAGGTCTCCTGAAGTCCGGGCATAGCAACAGGAGCCTCCAGTACCTGTTCTCCCAATGGAACTACTGGCAGCTCTTGAACGACTGCTCTGGTAGGTGCTCTGACTATGGCACGTGCTTCTTGTCGACCTCTGCTTCTGCCCCTAGCGACCTCTGCTCCGGGGGTAATATTATCAGGAACAACATCTCGTGTCCTTACAATCAGTGAGAGAATGGAATGGTGATTTCAAACTTCAAGATCAATGAACCTGCATGATAGGAATGAAGGAAGTGAAATTGTCCTAATATTCTCGTAGCCTCTCGAAGATAAGTACAGACGTCCCTGTACTGATTCGCAAGACTCTACCAAACTCGCTTATGACTCGCAGCACCTATGAACCTAGAGCTCTCATATTAACTTGTCACGACCCAATTTCCCCTTCATTGGGTATCGTGACGGCACCTAGTCTTAAGGACTAGGTAAGCCTGTCATTATTAAACATTGATCATAATACAAGAATCATTTCATTTTTTTTAAAATAAGTCTCTACACCTTACACATCTTCCCAAAACCTGGTAAGTACAAGTCATAAGCTTTACAGAATTTACACTAGAATTCCTAAATACCACTGTTCTGGAAAAAGTACAACCGTGTATAAGCAAAATAAGACGGTCACTCCGAAGGCCGCGAACGATGGAGCGATTTTACCTTGAGTCTCCACAACAGCAACCACACTGCTAACTATCAATCGGCCGACTATGTAAAACCTGGAATCTGCACAAAAATGGCAGAAGTGTACTATGAGCACACCACAGCGGTGCCCAGTAAGTATCAAGGCTAACCTCTGTGAAGTAGTGATGAGGACCAATCAAGACACCCACCGGTCTAATAAAACAAACAAGAATAAATATAGAAAATGATGGAATATGACATATGTACAAAGCTTACACAATATAATTAACTACATAACAATGCAATGCGGGAGGAAAACAATAATAAATCGACGGAATATCATAATATTACACAGAAAAATGGACAGGAACACAGCCAAAAACCGAAACCCACAATACAATAATAACAAGTAATAACTCAACACTGCGATAATCTCCACCTCTGACCTTAGCCAACAACTCCAACAATTTAATCAAACCTTCGAATATAACCTTTCACCCACCAGTTTATATTAAAGACCTTAAATATATTCGTTTCAAAATAGGAAACTTCTTTTGAAAGGTACTTCCTCCGAATAAGTATATATACTTTACAGAAAGAAAGTCTTTAGATGTAATTTCTTCAAGATAAGCATTTTTAAAATGTACTTTCCCAATAAATGTATTTCGAACTTAATTTCCGATAGAACAACTGCACGGCATCACCCTTCGTGATTTTACTCTCGTCCTTCCCATAGGAATCGAAAGATACGACACGTAAATTAAGCAAGTAAAAGACATGTAAAGTGCAACAACAATTGAGATAAAAGTCAAGTACAGGACAATAACGATAAGTCACACCAAATATGTAAGTACAACAATAACATCTTGATATCACATAATAATGCATGTCCCTCGTCCTCACCTATATGGAAACACCCTTCGTTCCATGAACTCACAATAATATGGCACGGCATCACCCTTCGTACATAATCACTCAATCACAATATCACGCATGACATCACCCTTTGTGCTTTTATCTCAATAATATGGCACGACACCCCCTTTCGTGCATTCGCACTCAATCAAAATATCACGCACGGCATCACCTTTCGTGCTTTTACTCTCAATAATATGGCACGACATCACCCTTCATGATTTTAGTTTAAATAATATGGCACGACATCAACATTCATGCTTTACACTCTTTCCTCACATGATAATGAATATAGACAATGGCACGACATTACCCTTCGTGCTTTACACTCTTTCTCACCCAAACAAATGAAATGATAGCATTCAGACAAGGGAATCAACAACATAAATAACAATAGAAACCATCCTGTCCCGGCAAGGGAGTCAACAATGGAAACAATATCATCAGCAACATGAACAATAATAGAAACCATATTGTCCCGGCAAGGGAGTCAACAATGGAAATAATATCATCAACACCGTGAACAATAATAGAAACCATATTGTCCCGGCAAGGGAGTCAACAGTAGAAACAATATCATCAACATCATGAACAATAATAGAAACCATACTGTCCTGGGAAGAGAGTGAACAATGGAAACAATATCATCAACAACATGAACAATAATAGAAGCCATATTGTCCCAGTCAACAATGGAAAAAATATCATCAAAAATATGAACAATAATAGAAACCATACTGTCCTGGCAAGGGAGTCAACATTGGAAGCAATATCATCCCGGAAAGGGAAACAACTATAACCAATCTTGATTAATTAATTAGCTTCACGAAATAAATCCCAACTTGAATCAATGCTCCACAATAGGAAATGCCAAGAAAATATCATCAACATGTATAATCATCAAGTTTTGCCTAAGTAGTGCTTAATGAAAGATCATATCAATTACAATATATGAACCTCGGGCATGCTTGACACCAACATATAATACTCCAATTACTGCTAAACAATTATAGGGCTAGGTAATACAAATTTTAGCTAAGTAGGCAGTTTATGAAGAAAAATTTAGCATGATGATAGAAGAGGTAAAATCTTCAGTCAAGTCAATTAAGATCAAGTAAACAACAAAGGAAATCTAAAAGCAAGTAAATCTAAATTAAGCAAGAAGAGATGAAACTAGCAATTAGGAACTCAGTAATTGCAATTACAACTTCATACACAGGGGATATAAGGATCTAAGAATCCTAAAAGTCCAACCTTCTATAAATAAGTCCAAGTACGCACTCGTCACCTCTCGTACACGGATTACACTCAAATCCTAAGGGGTAGTTCCCCCACACAAAGGATAGGTAAGATACTTACCTCAAAGATGACAATCTAATACTCTAAAATGAACTTCTCGGGCGAAAATACCTCCGAACGGCTCAAAAACAACTAAAACAATTTCAAAATACACATAAACCATATAAGGAACTATTCCGAATAATAAAGTTTCAATCTTTACAAAAATATAAAAATCGACCAAAAGTCGACCCCTGGGCCCACACCTCGGAACCCGTCAAATTTTATAAAATTCAAATACCCATTCCAATACGATTTCAACCATACAAAATATATCAAATTCCTATACCATTTGGTCCCTCAAATCATGATTTTTTAATTTAGAAATTTTCTTCAAAACCAACGTTTTCCTCAACTCAAAACACAAATTAAATAATAAAAATAAAGATAAAATTATGGAATATATTTAATTCTAGTCGAAGAACACTTACCCAATCGAATTTCGTGAAAAACCCACCAAAAATCGCCAAGAATCGAGCTCTAGAAGTCAAAATGTGATAAAAATGGCATAACCCTCGATTATGGAATATAATCTGTCTGCCCAGATTTTTTTTTAAGCATTGCGATCGCGAGAGTTTAATTGCGATCGCGTAGAGGAAAAATAATTACTGGCTTAAAATGTGCTACACGATCGCTTAAGGACTGATGCGATCGCATAAAAGGAAAATATTTAATGACCAAAAAATATGTTATGCGATCGTGTGTGGAGTGATGCGATTGCGTATAAGGAAAATGTTTGCTGACCAAAAATGTGCTATACGATCGCGTATGAAATGATGTGATCGCAAAGAGTAAAAATTGGGCGGGTCACAGAACACTATGCGATCGCGTCTATTCCTATGCGAACGCATAGAAGAAAAACCAGAAGACAGAATCAGCAGTGAAGAATAGAAGAAAATAGACACGAAGCCCATCCGAAACACACCCCAGTCCACCGGGACCCCATCTAATCACACAAACAAGTCATATAACCTAAAACAGACTTGCTCGAGGTCTCACATCACATAAAACAATGCCGAAACGACCAATCAAACTTATAAATTTTCAAATCTTCAAATACCAAATCTCGTGCCGAAACCTATCAATTCAACCCGGAATGACGCCAAATTTTGCAGACAAGTCATAAATGACACAACAAACCTACAACAATTCTCGAAATTCCATTCCAATCTAGATAACAAAATTTCACCTATCGGCCGAAATCGCCGAAATTCTAACTTTTGTCGAATTACCTCAAATTACTCTACGAACCTCCAAAACCAATTTCAGACGCGCGCCTAAGTCCAAAATCACCATACAAAGTTGTTGACATCACCTTAAACTCATTCCGAGTCCGTTTACACAAAAGTCAAACCTCCGGTCAACTTCCATCGCTTAAGCTTCCAAAACTAAAATTTTCATTCCAATTTGACTCCGGATCATCCGGTAACTGAATCCAACCACGCAAGCAGGTCAATATACACAATGTGAAGCTGATCAAGAGCTTACGCCACCGAACGAAGCTTAAATTCTCAAAACGATCGGGGTCGTTACAAGAACCCAATGCTCTGAAGCTCTGCCCTCGTCCCCTTGTTAAGGTACTAGGTGGAACGTACACATGCTTAACAGTCTTCGATCTTGATTCCATTTTAGACTTATGATATTTTGATGGATTCATGTCAACCTAGTACAAAAAAATTGAGTAACAAATGTCTATTATGTCAGTTTTATCATATATGAACATATGAAGGTCTTTCAAAGAAACTAGGAAGTTAGACAGTCATAGACAACAGTGATATAGATAATTTACAGAAACATACACATAGAAACCTGGAGATAAACAAATATTTAGCAAGTCAAATTCATCATATAAGAACATATAATCAGTTAAGAGAAAATCCATTGGTATAATATTAGGCACCTTTTCTAAACTTGTAAATAAAATGGTATCCAGCGAAACTTCCCTTATCATAAGTGAGTTGCCTAATTAAATAAATGAGTTGATAAATATCCAAACCTGCATGAGTTCTTTTCCTTTTCAGTTGAGAATAATTATCTAAGTCCTCTAAATCATCAATATTTTCTTGCAAAACATCAAAAGTATCACGAGGTTGAACCTTTCGTACAACATTCCAACCTTTATTAGAAATATCGTCAACGTAAAAAACTTGTGATGCTTGGTTGACTAATACAAAAGGCTCAATTGTTTTCAGAAATCGCTGGCGGTTAACACTTACAAAGTCATATTCATCTATTTTAACTCCCTTTTCATGGTAATACACATCAAACCACGTACATCGAAATAAAATTATTCTTCCTCCACCAATAAATTATACATTTAGTATCTGTTAATTCTCCATAGTAATCAATGTTCTTATTCTCTTCATATGCCTCTCCAACTACAACCACCTCACAGTTCTGAGTTCTCAAACCTTTATTATAATCTTGTACGTGAAACCTATATCCATTAATAAGGTAGCCACGATGACTTGTCACGTATGTCGTTGGACCACGTGACAATGAGAGCAAATCTGTCAATTTCTTACTATCATTGCATTTGTGTAATCCTGCAACCTATCAAGATCAAGCACATAGTTTAGCAAATAATATTTACATACTTGGTTTGAAAAATATTAATGTTAACTAGTACTCAACTTTTATTTTAACCAACTAATGAATTGCCTATCGGAGTTGTCTTGAGAGGTATTAATTGGAGTTAGTGAAAACTCTCTACAAATAATTAAAGCATAATAACATGTCATTTTAATGAAAGAAATAGAGATGTTATATAAAAGTAAATTATTGAAATAAGTCATTACTTACTCAAGAAATGGTTGAATTTTATCACAACTCTTCAAAATATAAAAATGTGCTTGCTCCAATTCATTTGAATCAAGTTTATGTGGTTTGCCACCTCTTAAAGCTCTTCCGGGTTGACAAAACGTTGTTAAACCTCCATCAGATTCTATAATACCACCATCATAATTTCGTTCAAGGCGATTAAAATTTGTTTCCATTGTATGTATATACCTCGAACATAAGGTCATACATTCAGTTGCTAAATATCCCTCTACAATAGAACTTTCTGTGCAAGCCCTATTACGAATAAATGGTTTCATAAAGTATATATATCGTTCCATTGGATACATCCATCGATATTGAATAGGTCCAACAATCTTAGCTTCATTAGCTAAATGAATTGGCAAGTGCTCCATTCCATCAAAAAATGTAGGAGGAAAGACTTTTTCTAGCTTGCACTCAGTTATTGGGACTTGGGCATCTATCTGCTCTAATTCATCCACACTTAAACATTTTGATCCAAGCACGTTGAAAAATAAAGATAATTCAATAAGCGGTTCACACACAGGTTTACATAGCATACCCCGTAGAGCAAGTAGGAGTAAATATTGTAGAAGAACATGGCAATCATGACTTTTTAAACCTGCAATTTTGCGATCTTTAAGGTTAACACACTAGGAAATATTTGATGAAAATCCATCTGGGACCTTTAAGTTCTTCAAGAAACTGAAAAACCTATGCTTCTCTTCGAGAGATAATGTGTAACATGCTGTGGGTAAGTCATATGTATCCCCAATTTGTATTGGATGCAATTCTTTCCTAATGTTCATTGCTTGCAAATCCAACCGAGTGTTTATGGTATCTTTGGTTTTTCCTTTGATATTTAAGATTGTCTCCAAAATATTATCACATATATTTTTCTCAATATGCATTACATCTAAGTTATGCCGGAATAAAAGAGTTTTTCAATAAGGGAGATCAAAGAAAATACTCTTCTTATTCCAATTATCACCCCTACTCTCATGTGATATTTTTGTCTTATTCTTTGGATCCTTTGTTAGTTGTAACCCATCTAAATCAGCCACTTGATCAAGTATATCATCACCAGACAACTATTTTGATGGTAATCTTCGCTCCTTAGTGCCATCAAATGACGCTTTATCATTCCTCCATTTGTGATCAAGAGGATCAAAGCGTCTATGGCCCATATAGCACTGTTTTTTATTGTAATCTAATTGCGTGAGTTTCTTTATTAAAACATGGGCACACTAGTTTTCCCTTTGTACTCCATCTAGACAAATTTGCATATGCCGGAAAGTCATTAATGGTCCATAATAAAGATGCAAGTAACATAAAGTTTTGTTTAGTTGACGCATCAAATGTCTCCACTCCAGATTCCCATAATTCATTTAATTCATCTATCAAAGGCTGGATATAAACATCAATAGTGTCTCCAGGACTCTCAAGACCAGGAATAATCATCGACAAAATGAAATTTTCTTTCTTCATGCATAGCCAAGGTGGTAAATTATAAGGAATAAGTACCACAGGCCAAATGCTATACGGGGTTTTGGAATTTCCAAATGGTTGAAAACCATCGCTAGCAAGTCCAAGTCGAACATTACGAGGCTCAGATGCAAAAGATTGATGAAGTTCATCAAATGTTTTCCATGCTATTGAATCAGCTGGGCGCCTCATTATTCAATCATCAACTCTTTTGTCATGATGCCATCTCATCAGAGAAGATATTTTAGAGGACATAAATAATCTTTGAAGTCTTGGCTTTAGAGGAAAATAACGTAAAATCTTGTATGGTATCTCTTTCTCACTTTTAAATTTGGTTTTCCCACTACGTTTATCCTCCTTCCATCTAGATGCACCACAAACTTTGCAAGACTCAAGAGACTTATCATCCTTCCAATATAAAATACAATCATTCTTACATGCATCAATCTTCTTGTAAGAAGCCCTAGGTGCCAAATTACCTTCTTTGCTTCGTAATATGAATCTGGCAAGTTTGATCCATCCGGAAATAAATCTTCCTTCAAGAGCTTCAACAACATTGTAAATGACGCATTACTCCAATTACTGATACTTTTAATATGAAGCAACTTTACCAAAGTAGAAAGTTTAGAAACTTTTGAATCTTGGTACAATGGTTTATCAAAATCCTTTAAGATCCTATAGAATCTTTTTGCTTCAATATTTGGTTCCTCCTCAAGCAGCCCATCACCATCATTGTTCATATTGTCTCCTTCAAAAGTACGATATAAATCTCTTAAATTTCATGCATTTCATCCTCACCGTCACCCTCTTCAATGATATTATCATCTACAAATTCATAATCTGAAGAGGACTCGCCTAATCTCTCCCCATGGTGATACCAAAGGGTATAATTTTGGACAATTCCATGTACGATTAAATGTGACCTAACCAGCTCACATGTTCTTGAAATTGCATTACAACATTTGACGCATGGACAACGTATTTCGCGTGTTTCTCCCAATCTCTGAAAAGCAAAATCCAGAAAGTTCTCCACCCCAATTATGTAAGGTTATCAATTCGATCATGAATAAGTTTCATCCACTGTTTATCAGGTGCCATAATCTGGTACATGCACAAAATTAATATACATATATATTCAACCAAAAAATATTAGTATAGCAATGAACAAGAAATAAACATAAGAGAACAAAAACATATTAGCCACCTTTACTTATGTTAGTCAATCTACTTTCAAATATTATTTTGTGTAACATGAGTTATCTAATCCTAAACAAAAGCTGGTGCACTTCTAATTTTATGTTGTTCTCTACTCTCCGTGGCATGAACAGAAACATCAGAAGCATAGTCTATCTGTAGGAGCATAATGACCTGATTGATTTTGCAACATATAGCAAATCTTTTATATCTTGTGTCTCTACCAACCAAACTACACAGACATATACGAATTCACATAACACATTTTGCAGAAATCATAAATTACCAATTAACACTTAACCAAAAGGCGTCAAAGTCTAGATTGCTTTTAAAAGTCATGAGAGATAAACTAAGTTTATTTCCCAAAAGGAGCATGGCCGAAAAGAACAGATAGATAGTCTTCTAGTATATTGCAATTACAAAGCAATATTTTCAACTGAAATGAGGCAGCAGGGCCTTAGGATTTGGGAACCTATGCTACTGCCATTGACGGCACTACGCATACTCAGAATGCAAGCCAAACTTTCTTATTAAGGAAAATATTTCTCACATAAGCCAAAAATAATTCCATCACAGTAAGTTCATTTATTGAAAATAAGCAGGACCAGACATTTCTTTTTAAAAATATATTTATCTCAATGGTGATGGAAGACGAGGATTTTCATTGTCAATATTTATAGTCCTCTCAAAAAGCGGAGAGTTGGTCATGTAAAATAATATATTTTGGAAGATATAATCGATTATTGGTTTATTATTTAACCATGTGCTTTATTTATCTATCATTACAATATAAATGTACATGAAATTATTTTCGAAAGAATTTGAAAGGTATCCTTCATGTTCCCGGGAGAACTTTAAATTCTTGGGATAAACATTCATTTTCATTGGAGAAATTTAAATTCTTAGGATAAAAATCTATTTGGCCGTCGTGGTTACTGAAAATATTTGTCTCCATATTTATTATTTTAGAAGTTAAAGACAATTGATTATTTTTTATCCTTTTTACTCTTAGTAATACTTATCCTTGAAAGACACATTCAGATAGTGATTTTCAAGCTTCTAAAAATTTTTAACAAGCATAAGTAGTGCAGACAAATAATTATCATTGGATTATGTATAACTTAAAAGATCAGTTAAACCACAAACGAATTAAAATAATATATATATATATA
>ML427442.1:867-44027 GCA_005239525.1 Nicotiana knightiana
AGTTTTGACGGAACCGGGGAATATGACTTCTGAGTATATTTATTTATTTTATTTTTTATTTTTTTTACAGAGTTTCGAGGCATTTTTAAATATTGGAACTTTCAAAAATTGGGTAAGTTTTCTATCCTACCTCACTCTTGGTTTTTCTGTTATTTATTTTCCTTTAACCGGTCGACAAACAAGCCGAAACAAAATAATGTACACATAGGCAGGTAGGATGCATCAGGATGGTCTTTTATTTCGGGTTCACCTGTCCTAGACGGACCCAACCCCTGTGTTGGGTCCCCCTAAGTCAAATGCACATGATGCAAATAAACGTTCCTACTAGGGATCCGACATGAGGTTATGTCATTCTAGGTTGAAATCCTGGGGTTTATTGTTCTAGGCTTGGCTTACCCGAGCGGACAGCTCGAGCCGAGGCCGGGGCAGCGTATCGGGAATACAGAAGCTTCACCGGCTTTGCAACTTATCCGTACCTCGTTCTAAAATNCGGATTAATGAAGGGGTAACAAGGAAGTTTTTTCCAATTAAAGTGACATTATTTGATTTTGGGATTTATTTTAGTTTTCAGAGTCGCCACCCGGATTTTTTACGGTGTTCCGGGACACCATTTATTTATTGAAATCCCAAACCGAGGAAATTTTGACTCTGTTTTGATTTGTCTGCAACCAGAAATCCGAGTAAGGAATTATGTTAACCCGGGAGAAGGTGTTAGGCATTCCTGAGTTCCGTGGTTCTAGCACGGTCGCTTAACTATTAATATTTGGCCTAAATTATCTGATTATTTATATATTTTAAACCTATTGTGATTTTTATCCTTTTTAATTTTTTAGTCGCTTTTAATATTTATGGAATTATTTTAATACAAGTCACGATGACGTGCACTTGTTATTTTTGGTGCATGTTGCAAACCGCGTCACATGAAATGCACCCGCGATTCGTGACATGTTTATTTTAATCTTCGAAGTTATGGTCGGGTCGCATGAAATGTACGTTCGAATTGGGGTTTATATATCATGACCATGCCACGGGAGCCGTACCCATAGTCACAACGTTTATTATTAATCACGCCTACAACAACTACGGTATTTGATAATTGTTCATTTCTCAAGTTTTATGTTTTGACATAGGAGTCAAAGAATCAGTTAATAACATAAGATGCTAATCATGAAAAAATTAGTTGATAGCAAATTTAGCAAGCCGTACACATAAACTTGAGATATAAAAATGGGATATTTTTCTGAACAGATTGCAAAATCAACATTCAAATGATTATTTTTGCACTTATATCCTGTTACAAATATGGTCATGTCTTGACATTACCAGTGTAACCATTTTACAGTAATAACAAAATCCTAAATCCCAGATTCTCCTCATTTTGGCTTCTGCTATTGCTACGACTACACATTTCAACAAATTGGCTAATATTTTTATTCACACTGAAACTAATTCAAGGAAACCACATCCAAACAACAATAACAGATAAAGTGAAGTAGCCATGATTTTTCATTAGACCAAATTTGAACAAAATACAGACGTAAGAACATACTTACTTGTGCTAGGATTGGCTTTAGATGAAAAACAAGACCAAATCAACAGCAGCTCGGCAAAGCAACATATACAACATCAAAGGAGATTAAAATCAAGTTGAAAGTAAAGTGATTATCAGTCGTATTGATCAGTTCAAAAGGGCTCGAAATTGACTTCTCCCGGATTCGGATGGAAATTGAAGATCTGAACACGAGTTTTTATGTTTGTTTTGCTGAATTGAAAAATACGAATACTACTCTGTTGAAACCTTTTTTTTTTTTTTTTTGACGGAGAAAGAGCCTGTTGCAGTCGATGGGGGAAATCGAAAATAACTGCTGGTTTTCGATGAGGGGCTGCGTCGTTCTTCTTAGGTGTAGGAGAAAGGGTCTGTTTGTTTTGATGACATGGGAGTGAGGAAGGAGAGAAGGGGACGTCCGGCGACGTTGGTGGTGTTCTGGGCGGCGGTAGGAAGGGGAGAACGACGCAAGTGGGATTGGAGAAGAAGAGTTCAGCGGCGACTGTCTCTTCTTCAGATGGGGGGGTGGTCTGATCTCTCTTTTTTTTAGAGAAGAAGAGGTCAGCGGCGACTGCTCTTTTTCAGACAGGGGGGGTGTGGCGGCTTCTACTAGGTCAGATTTGGGGAGGGGGTCCTCTCTTCCCTAGGTTTTAGGTTTAGGTTTATAGGTGAGGGGATGGGTATTGGGCCGGACCGGGTCGGGTAGGTGGGGTTTTGGGTTCTGGACCGGGTTCCTTTTGGGCTGGGCGGATTTTGGTAAAGAATTGGGCCTGATTGCTGGCCCAAGTCCCATTTTAACCTTAACAACCTTCTCTTTTTTTTATGCTTTTGCAGAATTAGCCACTTTAGACTCAAATTTAATTTAAATCTATTTCTTGGCTAGCCTATGCATTTATTTTATATAATGACGGACTAGTGCAACTAATTAATTAATTAACATATGAATGCAATTTTTGATTTTTTAGAATATGCATTTACAATGAAATTAAATTCTAAAAAGATGTTTAAAATCTAACATGCTAATGAAATCAAGATTCGAACATTTTTTATGATTTTTATTTTATTTTATGATTTTAGAATTATTAAACACGCATGGAATGTAACTAAATAAAGAAAAGTTCCTAAAATTTATTAAAACTATTTTTTGATTATTTTTTAGGAGTAATTTTCATGCGGGGCAAAAATTGGGTGTTCACAAACACAATCACAAAAGAGTCCAGACGGGGCTTGAAAACCTGATTCATTAAGTCCATAAAGGTCGTTGGAGAATAAGTCAGCCCAAAAGACATAACCAAAAATTCATAGTGCCCATACCTCGTACGAAAGGATGTCTTAGGAATATCGGACGCCCTAATCTTCAGTTGATGATAGCCCGACCTCAAATCAATTTTCGAAAACACTCTAGCACCCTGAAGTTGATTAAATAGGTCATCAATCCTTGGAAACGGATATTTATTCTTGATATTAACTTTATTCAGCTGTCTGTAGTCTATGCACATTCTCATCGACCCATCTTTCTTCTTTACAAACAAAATCGGTGCACCCCAAGGCGAGACACTGGGTCTTATGAAACCCTTATCTAACAAGTCTTGCAACTATTCTTTCAACTCTTTCAATTCTGGTGGGGCCATCCTATATGGAGGAATGGAAATGGGCTGAGTGCCCGAAGCCTTATCAATACAGAAATCAATATCCATGTCGGGTGACTGTGACGACCCGGTCGGTCGTCTTAATAATTAACGCCCTGATCCCCTATTAACTATTTTCCCCAAGTCTATTTCTGCTAAATTGAATCGTCGGGACGTTCAATTTTGAGTTTCCGAGAGTTTTGGGACACTTAGTCCCTAAATGAAAGATTAAGTATTGGAAAGTTGCCCGTAGTTTGAGCAGTGTGAAGACGGCCTCGGAATGGAAATCCGATGGTTCCGTTAGCTCCTTTAGGCGATTTCGGGGTTGGGAGCGTGTTCGGAATGTATTGTGGAAGTCCGTAGCTCATTTAGGCTTGAAATGCCGAAGTTCGAATTTTTTGGAGTTTCCAGCCCGATAGTGAATTTTTAATCCGAGGGTCGAAATGGAATTCTGGAAGTTGCAGTAGTTCCGTCATGTCATTTGGGATGTGTGTGCAAAATTTGAGGTCATTCAGATGAGTTTAGACGTGTTTCGGCGTCGGATGTGAATTCTAGAATTTTCCTAAGTTCCTAGGCTTGAACCTATGCATAATCGATGATTTTGATGTCATGAGACGTGTTTTTAAGGCTCGACCTAGTTCAAATAAGGTGTTAAGGTTGGTTGGTGGTTTTGGTTGAGGTCTCGGGGGCCTCGGGGTTGTTTCGGATGCTTAGCGGGAGAAAAATTGGGACTTAGCTACTGCTGAACCAGGCCTCTTCTGGTGTCTTTGCACCTGCGAAGGTTTTTCCGCAGGTGCGGACTCGCAGGCTCGTAGGGCTTGATCGCAGGTGCGATAGGGGGAGATTTGACCAGTGGTCGCAGGTGCGACCTGGGTTCCGCAGGTGCGGGATTGCAGGCGCGACCAAACGACCGCAAGTGCGGCTCCAGTGTAACTTAAGTAATTTTCGGACCTGCGATGCTTTTTCCGCAGGTGTGGTACCGCAGGTGCGATATCCCTGTGTGTTTTATTCCAAAAATCCGAGAGTTTATTTCATAAGTCTAAAAATCGCGTAAGGGCTCGAGAATTGGCAATTTTCTGTGGGTTTTGAAGAGAAGGATCATAGGTAACATTTTCTAATCCTAATTCATTGTTAGACCATTAATCTCCATTGTTTTCTTTAGTTTAATTATCAAAAATGGGGGGAAACCATAGGAAATTGATGAAATTTCCCCAACCCAAAATTCTAAAAAATTTATGGGGTTTTTGGCATCGGATTTCAATTGTTTCTGGTTGAATGAGTCCGTGAGTGAATGAGTGTTCGGAAAATATAACTTTTACCCGATTCTGAGATGTGGGCCCGAGGGGCGTTTTGGTCATTTTACCTAATTTCGCGCCTTAGCTTTGAATTAAATAGTAGAATCAGTTGCTTGAGATGTTATTTACGATATGTAATTGAATTGTATAAATTTGGGCCATTTGGAGTCGGATACTCGTGGCAAACGTGTGGTTTCGAGTTAATTTTGAGCCGGTTCGAGGTAAGTGGCTTGTCTACCTTGTGTGGGGGACCTTTTCCCTTAGGATGTGATATTTGGTAATTGAATGCCTTGTACGTGAGGTGACAAGCGCGTACTTGTGCTAATTGTTGAAAATCCGATTTTACTTTAAATATTTAGACTGAGTTTCTTTCTTACCTGCTTTATTCTACTTGCAATTATAGCCTAAGTTAGTTTAGAAAAGCACGCCTAGTTGACTTGAATTGCCTAATTGCTAAGTTGTTTTAATTGTACTACGTGAAGCATGTTAGGCTAGAACTACTTGTTGCCTTGTATTGTTGCACTCTATTTCTGAATGTCTTCTTGTTGTGGCTGCGTATTTACTTTGGGACTACGGGACGGTATCCCGGGAGATCCCCCTGCATATTTACTTTGGGACTACGGGACGGTATCCCAGGAGATCCCCCTGCATATTTACTTTGGGACTACGAGACGGTATCCCGGGAGATCCCCCTGCATATTTACTTTGAGACTACGGGACGGTATCCCGGGAGGTCCACTAGACAATTGAGAAAAGGACTACAGGACGGTATCCTGGGAGACCCTCATTGTTACCATTGTTATTGAGTTTTTCATATTTGGTGTTTAATCTGTTCTTGTGTTTTGTTATTGCCTTGTTGACCTATCTTATTTCACTGTTATACTCATTATTACGGTCCGTTTTCACACTGTAAATTCCTATTATATTGTTTAACCTCAGTAAGGCCCTGACCTTCCTCGTCACTACCCGACCGAGGTTAGGCTTGGCACTTACTGAGTACCGTTGTGGTGTACTCATGCCCCTTCTGCGCATGTTTTTCATGTGCAGATCCAGGTACCTCCACCCAGGCGCACTATCCCCGAGGTTGAGAGATCCATCAGAGACTTCGAGGTACATCTGTCACGTCCGCAGACCAGGAGTCTCTATCTTATTCCAGCTTTTGTGAAAAGTTTTTCCTTTCTTACAGTTGTGTAGACATTCTGGAGATTAGAGCAGTGTATTATAATTATGTTAGCCTGTGATTCCCGTGAGTTTCCGGGTTTTGGGATGATATTGTAGACTTCTGTATTATTTTGGGTTGTATATGCCAAGTGGCATTTATATACAATTTTTCTTTTAGATTGTTCAATTTTCACTTTATTATTCCTCAAGTTATGTTGATATTCCGCATTGCTAGGCTTACCTAGTTATAGGGACTAGGTGCCATCACGACATGTTCACGGAGGGCGAACTGGGGTCGTGACAGTGGCATACCCGGTAGGTCTGCAGGGAACACCTCAGGAAACTCACGCACGATAGGAACTGACTCTATAGAAGAAACCTCGGCATCAGAATCATGAATATGGGCCAAATAAGCCAAACACCCTTTCTCCACCATGCGGCGAGCCTTGGCATATGAAATTACCCGGCTGGGAGAATGACCAGGGGTCCCTTTCCATTCTAATCGAGGCAACCCCATTAATGCTAAGGTAATTGTCTTGGCATGACAATCTAAGATGGCATAATAGGGCGACAACCATTCCATGCCCAATATAACATCAAAGTCAACCATGTCTAGAAGTAAAAGATCAACACTAGTTTCAAGACCTTCAATGACTACCACGCACGAACAATATACTTGATATACCACGATAGCATCCCCCACATGTGTAGACACAGAAACAGGAACACTCAAGGAATTACGGGGCACATTCAAATACGAGGCAAAATAGGATGAAACATACGAGTAAGTAGACCCCGGATCAAACAAAATTGAAGCAGCTCTATCACAAACTGAGATAATACTGTAATAACAGCATCAGAGGACTTTGCCTTAGGCCTGGCTGGAAATACATATAGTCGGGGTTGGGCCCCACCACCCTGAACTGCATCACCAAGAGGACCCCTGACATGTGGTCCTCCACCTCTAACGGGCTGGCCACCACCTTTGGCGGGCTAGCCTCCACCTCTAGCATGCTGACCTCCACCTCTAACATTCTGACCTCTACCTCTAACTACCTGACCCCTACCCCTGGTTGGCTGGGCAGGTAGTGCTGCAGCTGGTGCCGGAACTATGGCACGAGAATTCTGATACTGAGGTTGATTACCCAAGAATTTCGGACAAGATCTCCGAATGTGTCCATACTCACCACACTCATAATAACCATCCTGATACTGAGGTTGACCTTGACGAACCGGCTGACCACGATAATAACTCTGGAAATGAGGTTCTCTGATCGGGGTTGACTGATCAGGATAAGGCAAGTAAGATCCACGACCTCCTGAAGCACCATGGGACGTATGAAGTGCTGAATTAAATGGCATGGAAGATTGGCCTCTACCCCGAGTATCTCCGCCCCCAGAAGAGGCACCGCTGAATCTACCGGAATGGCGAGGTCTTTTGTCTAACCCCTGACCTCCCATCCCAAGAACTTACTCAACCCTCCTAGCTATATTAGCTACATCCTGAAGAGAAATCTCGGACCCTGTTTCCTTGGCCATCTGCAACCTAATGGGCTGAGCAAGGCCATCAATAAATCGTCTGACCCTCTCTCTCTATGTGGGCAATATAAGAATAGCATGTCTAGCCAGATCCACAAAACGAGTCTCATACTGAGTCACAACCATGTTACGCTGTTGGAGTCGCTCAAGCTGTGACGCTTATCCTCTCGAGTAGGGACAGGTAAAAACTTCTCCAAAAAGAAATGAGAGAACTGATCAGAGCAGGTGATCCAGCTGGCTTAGTCAACAAATAGTCCCTCCACCATTGCTTGGCAGAACCAGTTATCTGAAAAGTCGCAAAATCGACCCCATTGGTCTTCAGAATACCCATGTTACGCAACACCTCATGACATCTATCTAGATATTCCTAAGGGTCCTCTAAAGTAGCACCACTGAAATGGACAGGAAATAACTTAATGAACCTGTCGAGTCTCTACAAAGAATCCGATGACATGACTGCCCCGTTAGCGGGCGGCAGCGAGGCAACTGGCTGAATTTCCCCAACAGGATTGGCCACTAGAGTTTGAGCCTGAGAAGTAGTCTGAACCGGAGTGTGGGTAGCAGGAGTCTGAGCCCCTCCTCCAGCCTGAGATATGGCTGCTGCAACAGGGATGTGCCAGTTTGGGCAACACTCTCCATAAGGCCCACTAAACGAATCAAAGCATCCTGAAGAACCGGGGTAGCAATAAACCCCTCGGGAACCTGAGTTGGCCCAGCTGGAACAGTCTGAGCTGGAACCCCCTCATTAATCTCAATATGAGGTTCCGCAACTGGGGTTGCTGCCTGAGCAACGAGCTGAGTCCTGACCCTGCCTCGGCCTCTGGCGAGGCCTAGACCTATGCCCCTAGTAGGAGTTGCTGCTGCTGGAGGACCGGAATGCTGGTCAGCGGAAGATGAAGCACGTGTTCTCGCCATCTACGAAAGAATAGAAGAATCTAATCAGTATTTGAGATACAAGAATCGCATGATAGAATAGAAACAAAAATGGAGTTGTTTCCTAACTCAATAGCCTCCGAGAGATAAGAATAGACGTCTCTGTACCGATCCTTCAGACTCTACTAAGCTTGTTCGTGAATTGTGAGACCTAATCAACCTAGTGCTCTGATACCAACTTGTCACGACCCAAATTCCCAACCTTAGTGATCGTGATGGCGCCTAACACCACACTTGCTAGGCAAGCCAATGTTAGAAGTCGATTAACTAATTTTCCTTGATTATTCACTTCAACATAAATAGGTTTAAATGAACTAAATTAAAATAATTCACAACAACATTAAATGAAATAATAATAATAATAATAATAATAATAATAATAACCAATTAAATGAAACAAACCACTAACTAATTATATAAATAACTCTAAGACTACCCCAGGGTCTAGTGTCACAATTCACAAACTATTAAAGAATACTACAAATAATGGGCTGAAAAAATTAATATAATTGTTTTGAAACAAATATAAAACAGTCTCTAAGAACTAAGAGAAGACTCTCGAGATCTGCGAACGTTGGCAGATATACCTCGTGTCTCCGAAAGAATGGATAGTTGCTCTAACACCCTCTACTGCTGGTCGGTACCTGGATATGTACAAAAGAGTACAGAGTGTAGTATCACTGCAACCGATCCCGTGTACTGAGTAAGTACCGAGCCTAACCTCGACGAAGTAGTGACGAGGCTAAGGCGGGGCATTAACAATATAATCGATAACAATAATAAATAATAAAGCAACAAAGAAATCTAAGAAAATAAATAAATAAATGCTGCAACAAATTAAAGTAACTCCGTTGCCTTTTTCAGGTCCCAGCCATAACCAATTTCTCAAATAAATTTCCAAAGTTCCAATCTTTAACTTTAAATAAAAATGGTGCCAAAAATATATAAAGAATAGTAAAATAAACATTTAAGCTTTTCAAAACTTTATTTTCTTTGAAAACCAGTAAAATATAAATATCCTCCCTTATCGCTCCTTGTTGCGGCGTGCAACCCGCTCCCACCTATCCTCCCTTATTGCTCCTCCCTAAAATATCAACCTTATTACTCATGTTGCGACGTGCAACTCATCCCACCTGTCCACCCTTATCACTCCTTGTTGCGGCGTGCAACCCGCTCCCACCAGACATATCATATTAATTTATTTAAGATTTCACAAATTCAGGCCAAGCCTTTCACAATACTTTTGTCGCAACAATTATAATAATAAACTGCATTATTCTCATAACTTCATCAATAACCTTTCAATCATGAAACCAACAGGAATATCAAATATAAACACCTTTAATTCATACAAACAATACCAAACCTCTCAACCATGTTTATATCACCAGAAAACCAACTCAAACAACCAATACTCTTTCCAAACAGTCACAACAATAACTAACAACAATTCAACCAGGTCAAATAGTCATAGAAACAATAATGAACATATAACAGTTAAGACAATGATCAAATAAGTGGGGAACGAGAAAGGATCATGTTCAACAAACAATTTGGGTGGTGCATAGATACTCGTCACCACATCTATACACCACGCCCATGCATTTCACATAGCAAACAAGTGGGGAGGCCACTCACTGCTCAACTATTGCTTTTTCTTTTGAATTCACCTCTAAATTGCTCGAATCTAATCACAATTAACTTAATATCATTAATTAATGCTAAAGAAGCTAACTTTATTGAAAAATATAATTTTTCTAAAAAAAAGGTGAAAATCCGACCCCGCGCCCGCTTGGTCTAAACTCGAGGTTCGGACCAAATTACGTTTACCCATTCACCCACGAACGCAAAGATGCTATTAGTTTCGAAATCTGACCCCAATTCGAGGTCAAAATTCGATTTTTACAAAATTACCTAATTCTATCTAAACCCCCAATTTCTTCCATGAAAACCCACATGTTGAATTTGAGAAATTGGGATCAAAAGGTACATCTTCGATGTATCGCTCCCTCTCTTAATTAGAAGAACACGTTAAAGATCCAACTTTTATGTTCGTTTTTTTTTTGCCAGAAAAATCTCAAATAAGGACCCATATATTTTACTTCTGTGGATTTTGATTGGCTAGAAGCGAATTACTCTTTTGGCTACTGATATAGTATCAACAGTAATAAACGGTTACTCTTCTAACATGGTGATTATTTTTTTTGTATTATGAATTAAATTCAAGGTTTTCCCAAAGAACACTTATTAGTGCTCAACAAATTGTCATATTCAGCACCACAACAGAATGAGAACCTAGTCAATTGGATTACCTTTAAGCTGTTATTTTCTTCCATTAGAGGTTCTACTTTCTTTGTATCTTCAACTTAAATCGGAGTTTCCTTGATTACAGTCCAGTATGATTTGAGTTCAATAAGTCCAACATCAAAAATATGATTTAATTTGTCATAAGAATCAAATCTTGATATATAAATCACGAAAACCATAAATCCCAATCCTCCAAAAAAAGTCGTCAAGAATTTTCAGCATTATCAAATACTTCAATTCCAAGGAGCAATTCAAGAATTAAATGAAACCCATATCACAAATTTCACAAAAAGAAAAAGAAAAATTAAGACTTGATTGCAACAAAAGGGTTTAATTAACTCTAGGTGAGGACATACAATTTTACAGATAGGGATTAGGGGTTGGGAACACAGGAATCAGAAACACAAAAACAAGAGAGAGCACATTGAGCAACAACGACAGACACGGGTCAATTGACATTCAACAACCAAATTCATAGCATCCATTAGAACATAGACTACTGATCTAGAGTCTTAACAGGATAGCCATACTTGATGCTAAGGTAGTAATAGACAGTAAAGCACAAAGACTAAGTGTAAGAATAGTCATGCTGAGGACATGGGTCTAATTACAAAGAGTTAGTCATGCCAATTGAAGTTAGTGGACAAAAAAGATAAGAGCACTAAACATAAAAGTAGACATTGGTTTAAAGCAATAAACAGACTGGAAACTTAAACAAGAATAGCATGCTGATTAAAGCAATATACATGGGAGAATGAACTTAAACATGCATGATCAAAGCAGTAAACAGGAAAGAATAAACATTGAGTACACAAGCGATTGAACTAGTGCAGAAGAGACATGGATCATGGAGCAACAGATAATCATATAGGTTTAAACTTTATAATGATATTAGAGATAGAAACATACCAGTTAAGGAAGCAAAAGCAAAAGGTAAAGCAGGCAGGATTCAACAGTCTAGCCTTGACTTTCAGACGGCTAGACAAACGATGAACACAAGTAGCAGAAAGAGGGATGAGAGAAGTTTTTTTTTGTGTGTGTTTGAACTACTGTTCTTCCCTTTTCGAGAGGTAAAACAAGAGTGTATATATAACACTTAGGGAGTGAAACAAATAAGGCAAAAGAAATCAAGGTTCAATCAATTAGAATCAGTCAACCAATCACATAATCAATTCATATAGGGAGTCCAGAAAAGACCCCTTTAATTGGGGAATAGTCAATTAACGGTCATAATTGTGTTCAATTAAGGTAATAAATCAAAATCATACCATATAAGGAATCATTCAAGCCCCAAACTGTATTGATAGCTAATTAATGCAAGTAAAAAAATAAGGAAACATGTCACAAATAAGGAAACCAGTAAAATTCCAGCATACTGATTTTAACAGGACAATCAGTAAAAATCTTCAAAGTGTACTGATTTCATAGAAAAGAATTATTTGAATCCTTAAATAGAAATAAACCAAGTAAGAATCCAAAATGGTTTTGATTTTAACAAGAAGGAAAATCGTTCAGATCCTTAACATAAGTCAACCAAGTAAAAATCCCACAAAATACTAATTTTAACAGGGAAAATCATTTAATGTTCCAAAATAGAATAAGTTAATAAGACTTATTTATAGAGATAAGCACAATATCGAAACAAAATTGAATAAATAAGTATAACATACCTAAACATTTTAGGGTTCGAGCATACATACGAAGATTAACCAAACACGTAAAGAGATGAATAGATTAACCATTTGAAAGTAAAAAAACCTTTGAAGAAAGTCCGGGAAGAACCCTAGTTTCAGAAAGAATGACTAAAAATCGAAGCAGTTTAATTAAACAAGAGATTTCTAAAGGAAAACATCCAATAATACTCGAATCACTTCAGATCTATAAAGATTTGAGAAAATTCGAACAATAGTGAAACTAGGGTTTTTCAAAAAATAGTAGAGATGAAGAAAATCGGTCAAAATCCATGGATTCGTACTAAAACAAGATGAAATTTATACTCACAAACGAAAATGGCTTGAGACAAGTCGGTAAATAATTTTCAGGCAAGAATCCGGTTGAATATCTACGAGATTCTTCTAAGGGCTCATGAAATCAAATAGAGAGGGAGTATAGGAGATCGGTGGTGGTCGGAGAATGCACAGAAACACCATAGAAGGAAGCTTCTCGCGGGAAAAAGTGGCGGCGATTAGTGTTAATGGAGAACTTGAGAGAGAGAAGAGAGGAAGAGGGCGGTCGAGTTGAGTGAATGATTAGGGTTAAGGTGTTAGGGGTTAATTAAAAAAGGAAATGGATTCTGGACCGTTGATCTTCTGAGATCAATGACGAAGATTCCATTTGGGGTTTGGACGGGTTTAAGAATTGGGTTACGCGTATTTGGGTTATAATTTAAATTGGGCTAGGGGTAATAATTTGGGCTAAGGTCTTAAATTAAACCAAATTAAAAGAGGCTACTTGTTAAATACCCACTTAATTGATAAAATAATTTATAAAAATAGTTAATAAATGATAAAAAGTAATTTTTTATGCATAAAACTGATTTAAAATAATTATTTAATATTATAAAAATATAAAAGGTCATTTTCTTGTGAAATAAGGTAATTATGCACTCGTGGGCTATTACTGCAAAGTTATTGCAATTATAACCCTAAAATGTAAGTACGATTATTCATACAATAATTAAAGATTAGTGTAAATATAAATGAAAAAATTAAGCAATAAAATTTTCATAAAACCAATGGTGATGCAATTAGTAATTTTCGATATAATAAAAATACTGAGATAAATTAATTAAAAATCTTAAAAAATGTAGAAATTATGAAAAAATATTAATTGATACTCATGCATTGTTTTGAAGATATATATGCATTTTGGAAATAATATAGGGAAAAATTGGGTATCAACATAAATCATGGTATTTTAATTTATAAGTTTTTGTATTAGTCATAGTTGTGTTTGAACTCTTAATATTTATTTCAACATTGTAATTAACCTTTAAATTTTATAATCCTATAGTTTTAGTATTTTTATGCTAATTATATGGTTGGAATATCCTAAATATTAGGTAAAATATTATTAAATGACTGTTATATTTAGTGTAAATTTTATTTTTAAGGTTAAAAAGGCAAGGACATTTGGTTAATATATTATAGTTTTTACATAATTGTAAGAAAAAGAAAAAGGAGGCTGAAAAATGCTAAAACCCTCGTCTTCCCTAAAACTAAAACCCCTTCCATTGTGCAGACATTAGCACAATCAGTTCAGCTTCACTGTGAAAAATCACCAAAAAATTCCAATGGCGGCTTTCGAACTGCTCCATCAAGCTCGCCGCCACTGCTCCTACAAAACTCAATCTCACTTTTCTCCTCTTCTCCGCTCTCATTTCCATCGATTTCTCTCCTCTTCATCATCACAACCCGAATCTCCAGAAAACCCGATTCCAGTCCAACCCGTTTCATACAAACCCAAGGATCCTCCGGAAACCCCATCTACAGAAACCACGTCTCAAGCTTCTACCCGTCCCGAGTCGAATACCAACGACCCTGTTAACGCCGATGGTAAGACGTGGACACGGGAGGATCTCCGGTACTTGAAGGATGCACCAAAAATAACTCCGGTTTCTTACCCGACCCGAGTGGCTCCGTTACCTGATGATCGGGTTGAAGAGGAGGGGAGAGTGGAAGCTAAGGGTGATGAGGAGCTGGAGAGAGAGAGGAGAAGAATTGAGGCACAAAAAAGGGCGGCAATGAGGAGAGTTTTGAATGTTGAAGAGGAAATGGTTCCGTTTCCCACATTGGTTGACGCCAAGAGTGATGATGAAAAGAAGAAGAAAAAGGCTGTTTATGATCTTAAAGAGGCCATTCGCCTCGTAAAGGTCAGATCTTTTTTGTGGAATTAGTTAGGGTAGTTATATGAATTCTTGTTAGCATTTGATAAATTTTTGACTCCTTGTGAAGTTATAAAATATACTCCTTTGTCCCAATTTATGTGATGGTGTTTGATTGAACTTTAAAGAACTAAAGCACTTGAAACTTGTGGTCTAAGACATTTTATTTGTGGCTATAAATCATTTCATTAAGAGTAAAATGAGTAGTTTAAAGTAAATTGTTTCTAAATATACAAAGTTGTGATTTTTGTGGGGCATCCTAAAAAAGAAAGAGGGTAGGGAGAAACTGGTTAATATGAATTGAAAGAAGAAGAAGAAAACAATTATAGGATGCTCGTTAATGGTTTGAACGAAAAGTAGGATTGCAATTTCTTGTGGAGTATTTCACTGTCTACGGTTAGTAGAAAGATTGTTTTTTCCCTCTTTCAATTAATTATTCAGGGTTCAGTTTAAAGACAATTATTGAGACGAGGGTCTTTCGGAAACAACCTCTCTGCCTTCTAAAGGCAGGGTTAAGGTCTGCGTACACCTTCCCCGGGCCGTACTTGTGAGACTATACTGGGTATGTTGTTGTTGTTGTTGTTGTAGTTTCAAGACAATTACCAAGGAGAAAAGGAAAAATTAAATTTCAAGAAGAACATCTTTTTTTCATGATGGTGAAAATCCATAAAACTTTGATTTCTCATAAGGTGTTGGCTGAGTCCTTATTTGCTCAAATCCATAAAACTAATGGAGGTTTTTCTGGCCCTAATAGCTACCACAGTTGCAATTTTTGCTTGAATCCTAAATTGGAGAAAAGAATATATAGAATAGTATAATTTCATCATCATACTTGCTGTGTCTGGTTACTTCTTTTCAACTGGACAAGGAAATTTCAAGATAGTCTTGATTTAGGGAAATGCGGAAAAAATAAAAGAAATAACTGAACCAAAAGCAAATAATTCTTGTAGTTTACTTAGGTTTCATGCGGATAATCTTCCCATAAGCTACAAGTGTGTGCATTGAGCTCACAATCAAACTGAAATAACCTTCTTGTGATATTCATGTACATTACTGATTTGGAGTAGATATGATATCCTAGTCAATGTAGATGATTGGGCTTGCTATAGTGGATATTGTTGTAACGTAAGAATCTCTATCTTTTGGTCTAGATGCTGTACATGCGGTTTTCCTCATCATACTGATGAAAAATTAACATCATAAGAAAATGTGCTTGCGTTGTTAAAGTCTTCGGAGCACCTTGTTGGTATGTCCCACATCTTCACTTGGATATCAGTGATTTACTACTTTACATTATATGATCCTATTGTAAAATTTCCACCTTGCTTCACCATGGTGTGTAGGAATCTTTTATTAGTCAACATGGACCATAGGAATGGTCCAATATATTCTCTAGGTTAATAATGAGAAATACTTGCATAACCTCCACCATAAGAAGGTGCTATCACACGCTTAAGCAATGCACATGTTAGGATATTTTGGAAGCTTCTAAGTGATTCTAGATAACTTAGTGGTCTAGGCATTCTAGATAATCTTTTCCGACAGCAATGGCGTCTGAGTCAGTCTTTGTGCATCTCAACTATTCCACCATGTACCTGCATCCTTTCACCAATACAAGTACTAGGTAACTCTGCTCATCAAGGTATTTTATCATGATTTTAGCAAATAGAAAGGCATCATCTAGTTTTTTTTTGTCTATGCTAGATTCAAACCGTTGTCTTCCATTGACTACTATACCACACTCCAGGGTCGTGTTTCTTAATAGTTTTTTTGTCTTGTTATTTTAGGATAGTGGTATCTGATTCTGAACCTGCTAATCCACCGGTTATCTATTACTTTGCATTAGTATCGTGTAACTCTATCCACGAAGGATTAGGCAAGTGAAAAGATTCACGTGGTGTCATCTCTTGGTTCCCAAGGTTGTAACTTCGTCTCTTCAACCGCTAGGTCCCCTCCTTGAGGACAAGTGCTTGTAGATAATATCACATTGAAGGATAGAGACAAGTTCAAATTTTCCATCAAAGAGGTGTAGTCATATGCATGGCTCAAAAATCCAACTGTCATTTTTCCTCAGATTCTCATTATATTTTTTATTCATCTGTTCATGTTGAAAATAGTGACTATGGATCAAAGTCCATATTATGTAATTGAAGTGACTCTTAATCATAGCTTGCCCTGAGGTGGTTTGCTTGTCTGCTTTTGCTTGGTGCTTTGTCTTTCTGTCTATAGTATGTAATCAAAGTGACTCTTAGCTGTAGCTTGCCATGAGTTGGTTTGCTTGTCTGCTTTTCCTCGGTGCTTTGTCTTTCTCTCTAGTTGTGGTTTCTTAGATGTTACAGACTGAGCCATGATTCATTTTGTTTCTAGTGATTTTGCAGGCTAATGCCAAGAAGAAGTTTGATGAAACTTTGGAAGCTCATGTTGTTTTGACCTCTGATATGCGCCGAAGTGATTTGGTGTGTGCTTTCATCCTCACATTAAGTTTACTATCGAAGCTTGTCGTAAAAATTGATACTTGAACAGAGAGATAGACTTCTTGTTACCACTTCTATTGTTATTGGTTTATATGTCTAAATTTATTCATCACATGGCGAATGGATATTGTATATTTTAGTTTACTTGGGGGTTTCATAAGCAGAATTTATTAACAGAACTCCCGGGACCAACGGAGTGCTACTTTTTTGCGGCTGAATGAAAAACTTTTTGGACTAAGAAGAAGCTCATAAATCATGAGAGTAAAGAGGGCCTTAAACCTTTCAACCTAAATTTCAATTCCTGAACATTTGGGGACATCTCTCCAGAATTTGCTTTGCATGCACTCATCATGGATTTGGCAATTGACCAAATATTCCTTAATATTATAAAGCGAACTTCATCATTCTCTATCCTTAATTCCTTATCACAGTTGGTCAGGAATTTGCTGACTTCACATCCTTTTGTTGTTGGTGAGTGTATGGAGCTGATTTTGTTGATAGAATCATGCTCCTACTGCCACCTAATTAAGAGTGAACTTTCCTTGCCTTAGCTGAAATATTGTCAGTGCAAGCCTGTAGTAATATAAGTTCTCTTGCACGGGTGGCATAAGCAGAGTGCAATTTATGGTCGCTCCACATTTCCAATATTCTTTCCGCTTTGGTTTGACCCTAGTTGTCTGCTAGTTTAGCTAATTTGATCTGAGTGTTAAGCAATCCCATTAGTTTGCTAGTGCGATCTCATAGTTCTTTCTTTTGATCTGCAGAAGCTTGAAGGTACAGTAGCTGTTCCTCATGGGTTTGGCAAGGTATAATGCATTCTTCACAAAGTTTTAAGGTTAGATGATCATATGCTGTTTTAGATTTGCTTTCTGGCTAAATATTTTCCTCCTCAGGTATATCGTATTGCTGTTTTTGCTGAAGGAGCTGCTGCTGATGAAGCCCGAGAAGCAGGAGCTGATGTTGTTGGTGGTTTGGAGCTCATAGAGAATATCAAGAGTGGTATTCGCTAAATTCATCTTTTTAAGAATTGCAACTGTTTAGAACTTTAGCTTACGTCCTATGTCAACTCGCATGCTGAGGTAAATGGTACAAGCTATGAGGTCAGGTCAAGTTACTCCTTCCACTTCATAAACTTTCTTGAGGTTTATGTTCATGACCTCTCCGGAGGTTTACATTCATAACCCTCTCCAATATATGGAGTAAAGTGAAACTGATAAGTATTCATCCAAGCTGACTATTCTTATGCAAAAGAAAATCTTCACTTTTAACTTAATTCTTTGAATTACAAAAAAGTTGAGTTTCTTTGTTGGGCGTGGTCAACTTGAGCCCGAGAAAGGTTCACACAAGAAATAATGGAGTCACGGGGGCTGTAGGACTAGCAGGAGCTGGGATGGAAAGGGTAGAAAACTGTGAAAATAAATTTGGTCAACATAAATTAGACTTTATCTAGAAGTATGGTAAGACTTTATCTATTAGGGACACCTTCATTCTGTCTTTCGAAGAAAATAAAAATTGCTCAAGGGAGATATTATTAGGTGGAATAAGGAGGTTTTTGGGAGGGTAGAGGTTAAAATAAGGGAGCTTATGCATGAATCGGGGGAATTAGAAAGAGGGGAAGGGGCGAGGGAGTTAGATGAATATGAGAAAGCGAGATTGGGGGAGGTTAAGAGGGAAATAGTCGAGTTAGCAATAACTCAGGAGACTAGTTGGCGGCAAAAATCGAGGGCGCTCTGGTTAAAGGAGGGGGATTCGAATACCAAGTTTTTCCACAGGGTGGCGGTTGCGAATCGAAGGAGAAACTTCATAGAGTCCTTAGTTGTGGATGGGGTGAGGATTGAGGAAGAGGAGGTAAAAGGGGCGGTAGTGGGGTTTTATGAGAACTTATACAAAGAGGAAGTTAGTTGGAGGCCGACTTTGGGGGGAATAGAGTTCAACTACATAGGGGAAGGAGACAGTGAGTGGCTAGAAAGGGCTTTCGAGAAGGAGGAGGTGCATGTGCTGGTGATAAGGCCCCCGGGCCTGATGGTTTCTCCTTGGCCTTCTTCCAGCTCTGTTGGGACACCATCAAAGGGGAGTTGACGGAAACCATTGAATACTTCCATGTGAATGGTGTTTTCGAGAGAAGTATCAATGCTTATTTTATTACTATTGTGCCTAAGAAAGAAGGTGCATCTTGTATCAAAGACTACAAGCCTATTAGTCTCGTGGGAAGCATCTACAAGATTATTTCCAAAGTGCTTTCCAACCGACTTAAGAAGGTTCTTGACGTGACTGTTTCGTCCTCCCAGAATGCGTTTGTGGAAGGTAGGCAGATCCTGGATGCTGCTTTGGTGGTAAATGAACTTGTAGACTCCAGAAGGAAAAATAGAGAACCCGACTTACTATGCAAGTGGACCTTGAGAAGGCTGACCATGTCAATTTGGAGTTTGTGGATTTCATTATGATGCAGATGGGGTTTGGGGCAAGATGGAGGGGATGGATCAAGTTCTGCATTTCCTCAGTC
Source organism: Nicotiana knightiana (assembly GCA_005239525.1). Classification (NCBI taxonomy): domain Eukaryota; kingdom Viridiplantae; phylum Streptophyta; class Magnoliopsida; order Solanales; family Solanaceae; genus Nicotiana; species Nicotiana knightiana. Next base: position 20,137 of record ML427442.1, read on the forward strand.
AGATTCTCTGTCTCGATTAATGGCAACGCGTGTGGTTTCTTTGGCAGCTCCAGGGGTCTCATGCAAGGTGACCCCCTATCCCCATGCTATTCATTCTAGTGATGGATGCTCCGAGTAAAATGATGGATCATGCGACAAGTGGAGGCTTCTTGAGAGGATTCTCAGCTTCGATCGGGGTGCTCAGTGCCCGAAGGGTCTCTCATTTGCTTTTTGCGGATGACACCCTGATTTTCTGTGATGCCGATATGGATCAGTTGACCTACATGAAGCAGGTCCTGCAGTGGTTTCATATAGTATCAGGACTCAAAATCAACCTCGGCAAGTGTGAGATTTTTCCGGTGGGTGAGGTTGCTAATATTGATGCTTTGTCTTATGTTCTCAGATGTAAGGTGTGCTCCCTTCCCACTACTTACCTGGGTCTCCCATTGGGTGCGTCGCATAAAGATACTACGGTTTGGAATCCAGTGATCGAAAGGGTTGAAAAAAGATTAGCTGGCCGGCAGAAACGGTATTTGTCAAAAGGCGGCAAGGAAGTGCTTATTAAAAGCACTTTATCGAGTATGCCCACCTATTACTTGTCCCTGTTGCAAGCTCCGGTGAACATCACAGAAAAACTGGAGCGGCTTCAAAGAAATTTTCTTTGGGATGCGGCGGATGGAACTAGAAAGTTTCATCTAGTGAATTGGCAGACAGTCACTTCCCTGAAGAAGTGGGGTGGACTTGGAGTAAAAGATCTTAAGGTATTCAACAGAGCCTTATTGGGGAAGTGGCTATGAAGATTCGGGGTAGAAGAGCATGCTCTATGGAGGGAGGTCATAGTAGAAAAGTACGATTCCACGGAAGGGGGTTGGAGGACCAAGGCAATCACAACACCTTTGGGGTGTGGCATGTGGAGGAGCATCATGAAGAATTGGGAAGCATTCAGTGGCAACATCACTTACAGGGTGGGAGGTGGGAGGAGAATCAACTTTTGGAATCACAGGTGGTGTGGAGAGGATATTCTGAGGGTCTCCTTCCCTTACGTCTTCAGAGTTTCAAACCAGAAGGAATTGATGGTCCAACAGATTTGTAAGGAGCATGGAAGGGAGGTAGTATGAGACCTCTCATTTAGAAGGAACATGCAAGATTAGGAGATTGCAGAGCTCCAAGATTTGTTGACACTGCTATATGGGCAAGACAGGCCCCGACCAACTTGTGATTCTTGGAGATGGATTTTGTGTGGCGATGGTTTGTTCACCGTAAAGTCTTTTTACCAGAGTATGTTGGTGAGAGAGGAGGCCACTTTTCCATACTCCTCAATCTGGATTCCTAAGGCGCCCCCAAAGGTGTGCTTTTTTGCATGCTTAGTGGCAAGAGAAGTGATCTTGACTACTGAAAATTTTCGAAAGAGAGGAATTACACTTTTTTGTTAGTGCTACATGTGTAAAAGCTCAAGGCAAGAAGTTGATCATCTTTTGTTGCATTGCCCCGTGCCCTTGGCTTTGTGGAGGGCAATCTTGAATCTTTTTGGTGTTCAATGGGTGATGCCAAGCACGGTAAATGATATGTTATATAGCAGGGCCGGTTTACATAGAAGAAGAAAGCAAAAGGCGTGGAAGTTCGCCCCGTTAGCTCTCATGTGGATAGTTTGGGGGGAGAGAAATACGAGAGCTTTTGAGGGGATTGAGTCTCCTTTTTCACATCTTAAGAATAGTCTTTTATCTTTGATCGCTTTTTGGTGCACTCATGGCGTCTTTTGTAGAGAATCATGTTTTGAAGTAAATTCTCTACTTTTAGGTATACTTCGTATATACGGGAGTTCTCTCCCTTTTGATTAATACAATTTACCTTATAAAAAAAAGAGGGTTAAATGTTACATATTCTGTTTTGGGTGTAAAACTTGATTGTTCAACTGTATTCTGTAAGTTGGATAGCATTATAAGTATATTTAGCAATTCAGGTATGTCGCAAATTGAATCTGAAGGGATTGTGTTTGGGTATAGACACATGGCAAGCTTGGTGTGTAAATATCCAGGATTCAAGGTCGGGAAAGCAATGCGATAAAATTTTGATCGATGTACCGTGCAGAAGCACGACTTATAGCGTTAGTGCTTCGTCTGCAATATGAAGGCATAAACACTGAAACAGTTGAATTGTTTCTTGTCATGGTTATCTTAGAGGTCACAATGGAAAACTGTGCAAGTTTGGGGGGGGGGGTATGTGTTAAGTGCGAAATAACAACCGAGATTTACAATATATATATACACTCTCTTTTGGCACGTGTCACTCTGTGAATGGTGCGTGTCATATACCCAAGATAAAGTAGTCGTAGGCCGTCTAGAGAGGTATTGGCTACGGATATTTGTATACAAGGTATGTATAAGGTTGCCCTTGTATTTAGCGCGTCCAAAATAAACTCTGTCCAAGTTGGGGGGGGGGGGGGTATGTGTTCAGCCAAACAAACAATCGAAGATTTTTATTAAACTCACAAAATACAACGAGATCATAGATGAAATTTTATGCTAAGTTGCTCGGACTCGGGTGCGGGTGTCCGATATTGGTGCGGATCCATAGGTCGAATCCTTCATGATCTAAATTTTAAGATTCGGAGGTACAGATTCGGGTACATATACGGGTGCCGGAATTCAGCTAAAATTAAGTCAAATGTCTAAAATAGAGTTATAAAAATATCTCAAAATTATGAGACAATTAACTTACAAGGTCTCTGAGAAGGAGAAAATATTGATCAACATAGAAAATTCTACTGACAAGAAACTCCATTTTCTTCAATTTTACCTTAGCTTTTGTTTTTTATTTCTGAAATCATTGTATCTGTCCGAATTTCTCTGTCAATTTTGGTCAAAGTACCCAAAATTTGTTGACCACATCCAATACGGATCCCACACCCACGTCGTGTCGACACGAGTGCAACACTGAAAGTGAAGAGTACGAGCAACTTAAGTTTTATGGGAGGAGGTGGAGAATTTCTTACAAAGGATATATAGTTACTTGCAATGTATAAAGGGTGCCTAGTTGATCTGAATGGATTAGATTCAAGGCTCATGTGGATGTCGATTTTATTACCTATCAAAAGAAGGTTCATGTGGATGCTGATATGGAAGTCCAAGGTATATAAGGAAGTGACCTGCTCGTGTTATGTAGCATGGGGTGTCCTGTCGGCAGATAATTTAAGGAGAAAATGAATTGCGGTAGGTTGGGTCTTGTAAGTTGAGAGGCACACATGTGAACCAACCAAAATTAGAAACAAATGACATTGTAGTTTTGCATCGGAAGTTTGGAACTATGATTTGTCGTATACTTCCTATTTAATATAGGAGCTTCTCCTAGAATGGTGGCAGAAATGCTGGTGAGTTGGTGAGCGAGCTGACATGGTAAAAGAACTCAGCCACACTTTTCTGGACCCCTTTTTTAACAAGCTGGAATGCAACTCCCAGCTGGACACACTACCCTTAATAAATATTTTTATAGGAGAACAAATTGAAGCTAGAGATGGATGCCAGGATGAGAGGAATATGAAAGAAAGTATGCTTTGATGATTTGTAGAGGAAGGTATGGTAAATATCTGAAGAATTGAAAATCCATTGTCGAGTCAAATGCTCTTTGTTTCATATATATTTTTGGTTTGAAGGAATATGCCTCTTTGTAGATTAGCCTGTTAGATTTACTTGTCCAAAAAAGAAGAGATCGTAGGTTAGGTTTTTGTGAGGTTGAATTTAGGTTTTTGTGAGGTTGAGTGAACAGTCAAGCACGTTATGTACTATTCGTAAAGTTAACACTGTCTTGGCGTGACAGCATTAGAAGAATTTTGACCTTTTTTTTCCTTCCAAAATCAGGGTCCTAAATGTGGGACTGGTTTTGGGTAAATGCTGATTAAATCTGGTTTTAGGGGACTTCATTCCTAAACAAAAAAATCTGCAATTTCACCCATGCATTTGGGAATATGATGATGAAACCATTCTTTTCTTTTGGGCATCTATGTATACTAACCCGTGAGGAGGATATGTTATTTCAGTTGTATTCCTTCAGGTTGATTTTCCACTGCCATTTATTTCATTGCCCTTTAACATTCAATGTGATTATACATGCAGGAAATGTGAAGATTGATTTTGACAAATGTTTTTCCACTCATGCAATGATGCCGAACTTGAGACAGGTTTTTTAAATTGACTGTCCATATTTGTCATTGATAAATCTCTTCCTTGATTACATTGTATTCAGGGGTCATTTAGTTTGCCATTAGCATAAATGTGGATTAGAAAGATTATAAACTTGAACTTATCAAAAGAGAAATATTATAAACTTGAAAAGATTACCTGGGAATAAGTGCACTATAGCTCCTTAAAGTGCTATACTCCTGGCATTTGGCTCATAAAGTTATGAGGCATTTCTACCCTTCAAATTTTTTCTTTTTTTTGGTTGAGAACGTCATTTCTACCCTTCAATTCTACAAAGAATATCAAAGCATTTATTCTATTGAAGTCCATTCAAAAATAGCAGGAGTGAAACATGTGAACTTTGATACTTTCAGAACAAAAAGAGATGATTTTAATTTATCAAAAAGAAAATAAAGAAAGATGGTTTCATTTTCTATTTGAGGAACATAGTAGTCATTTTCATGGAAACAGTAATGTATTAAAAGAGAAAGAAAGCGAAGGGATTAGAGCGGCAATTTTGGCACCAGATATGAAGGAGGAGGAGAAGCAGGCGAAGGAACTGTGACAGCCAGATGGAGGGAGGTAGCAGAAGGGAAAAGCGGAGGAAAAAAGGGCAATTATGTCTACTGCACATAGCAAGCAGATTTGCTAATTTGGAGCAAGGGGTGTATACTGGTGAGAAGAAAAAGAAGATGAGAGCTATTTGGGAGGGGGTAGTCTTTAATTGGGAAAGGAAAAAGGATTTTTTTTTTTTTGGGGGTGGGGGTGGGGGTTTGAGAATTGTTTCAAAAGTTTGGGAGGGTTGCGGCACCTGCTCAGTAGCAGGTGGCGGTGAAAAGAAGGAAAGAACAAGAAAGGAGGAAAAGACGAAATGAAGAGGAGAGAAACGAATAACTAAGGAAGAGTGTCTCGTGGTGAGGTGGTTCCATGGTGGCTGCGAAGAGAAAGTAGAAGAAAAGTGAGGAAAGTGAAAATGAAAGGAAAAAAGAGTGACTAGTTTTTCTCCTTATAAAAAAAGAGTGACTACTTTCTATCGTCAAAAGCTTTTAAACAGACATGTGAAATCGAAGTTAATGAAATGGAGATTTGATGTTTGAATACCAGAAAAGCTAGTTAGATGGGAAAGATTTCTAAATTAAAAATAAAAGGATACTTGGGGCAATTTATTCATTATGATTGATATGTTGACGGACAAGGACAATTAGGATGTTTGATTGTATTGTAGGCTTTCTATATCTTGTATTTGGTCAAGAAATTGGAGGAAGGATTGACAGTATGATTAATGTTTGCATCAAGAATAGTTTTTGCCTAGTGATTGAATTCTCTTTATTCTAAAATAGTATTAGTTATGAAGTGTTATTGAAAATTACTGTAAAGAAAATTGTACGTGAATTAATCTTTTTAGTTAAAGATGGAGGTAAAGGTGGGTTTGGGAAAGGATTGAAGCAGGACGGAACGGATGGAGGGTTGAATTAGTAAAACATAGCCTAATATGCATTTATCTCATAGATGGTATAGATAGTGAGGTCCATGATGCATGAAACAAGGTTCAATTTTCAACCAACCCCCTAATAGTAACAAGTGAGGCTATGCAGTCCTTTAATTTCAATGTTAGTGCCTGTATAGTTTGATGCTATAATGACCTATCAAATGACCCATCAATGTTGAACGGATAAAGAGGAGGGGGAAAATATAAATGTGCTGTTAGTGCTTCACAGTGAGTAATGTCACACGCTTTTGCAGATTGCCAAGTACTTGAGACAATTGATGCCAGATACTAAAGTAAGTAATATGCATCTTTCTGCTCTTAATTCAAGTTGTTCTTAACGAGTTAGTGCTTATTTTGTCATAATGCATGCAGAAAGGTACTGTTACCAAAGATATCACAAAAGCAGTGAAAGAAGCAAAACAAGGTGTACCTTTCAAAAAAGACAAAACTGCAATTGTGCATGTAGGAATTGGGAAGGTACACTTTGCCTCTCTCTTCTTCATCACAGATTCTTAAGCTTTATTAGATACATAGACTACTGGAATGCACGTCCTGACGCTTCCTCCGGGAAACATTGTTTGCAGGTAAGTTTTCAAGATGAGGCACTGTGTGAAAACGTTGGTGCATTTGTACACGAACTTTTGCGGCAGAAACCTGCTGGCTTAAAAAAGAGTAAGCAACTCTTGATTATATCCTTATTGATTTGTTTGGTTAAGGTCCAGTGAAAAATCCCGCTTAACGCCCTCTTCTCCTCCCATTTAGATTCATTTAGTTGTCAGAGAAGTATTCAAAAATGTATTCCCTAAGATTTAAGGAATGAAAGTAACGAAAAGGAAAGTGACTTTCTGGTCGCCCAAATTTTTTCCCCCTTTCTGGAAGTATACAACTTATTATACACATATCGGTGTCATCTAACTTCGTTGGTCACAACTTTTATGTCCTCTACATCCGTAGGTAACAACTTTTTTTTTTAAAAATCTTTGATGCAGGCTCAAAATATGCTGGTTATGTGAATACAGTCCATATATGCAGCACGGTAAGCTCCTTGACTTACATTCTTCGTAAATCTGTTGCCTCGCATAAATCTTTCCAAGTACATATATATAATCAAAAATAGATATGTGAGATAACAGACAAGAACCTTTCAGATATTGCCTCTTGATAGACCCTTTGTTGCTTTTCCCTTTTAGGGAATTCCTGCTTTGGCTCCTTAATCATGATTTTACTTGAGTAAAGTATGGCTTACAAAGGCCCCTCACTAAATACCTAAAAGTCTATGAGCATGTAGTAGTACTGCAGCTTCGTTTTAAGATGAAGGAATGCTCACTGCATAATTTTTGGTAGTATGATCTGCTTCATAGTTTCATCCACATATTATATGCCGTCTTTATGGGTGCACCCCTGTCACGGTCAAATTGGCCAATTTGCAGTTTATCGTCAGGGAATCATAAAGGAGGCATGTAGAATCCTCTTGTTCTTTGCATGCATTTCTCTGATTTTATCTCAATCAAAAGACTGACACAGTAATTTGCTGTTTCTGAAATATACTACATCCCATGTTTGGGTGAGACTAGCACAGTAATGCAGATCTGTCCTTGACAATCGACTACTAGGCAATGTGGATCTTTCAGTGGCCTACTTATCACTGACTTGACCAGGAGGGACGCTAAATTCGTCATTTTGGGTGCATTGGACCTCAAAAGTCTCGTCCTTAACTGTACATTCAACGCTATTCTTTCGTGAGACTAAGTAGCCCAGCACTGAAAATTTTCGTTGCGAGAACTTTGAATCTTAAGAATCTCTAGTTCTATACTTTGGTACCCGTTGACCATTTTCATATTTGGGGTGTATTGCAGCATTGATATGCTTGAATATGTCTATACTTTCAGTACCTGCTGATTGTTCCATGTTTAGAATTTCATGCATAATTCATTGATCAAGATTCTAATTGCATAATGATGGTTGAAATCTGCAGATGGGTCCATCTTTCCCTGTGTCAATACAGTCGTTATCGATTGCAGCAGACCGGCATGCAAGGAAGAATCTTCAATTATAGTATCGAATAGATCCATTTTTAACTTGACAGCCTTTGTGGATCCAATTCTAACTTGGTACCTACTGTAATTTGTTTAGATTTCTTGATTTTCCCCACATAAAGGTTTTTCCCAAGGAAGTCACGTGTTCGAGCCGTGGAAACAACCTCTTGCAGAAATGCAGGGTAAGGTTGTGTACAACAGACCCTTGTGGTTCTGCCCTTCCCCATACCCCGTGCATAGTGGGAGCTTAATGCACTGGGCTGCCCTTTTTTCTGAAGGGATTTTTCCAAGTTATTTATTTCTGCCCCTTAATGTAATGATCTTTACCTCTCCCTTCTTCAAACCACACTGGTGCCTCACATTTTTATTTTTCAGTTAAAAGAAATAAGCATGTCTTCTGTTTTATGATTACAAGACCTTTCTTTTCTAGGGAGTTGTGATTGTGACCACACCAAGAAACAATCAGTAGAGAATGATAATTCGAATATTGTTACTCCCTCAGTTCCAATTTATGTGAACATGTTTGACTGGGCACGAAGTTCAAGAAAAAATAAAGATTTTTGGAATTTGTGGTCCTAAACAAGTCAAAAAGGGGCCAGAGTATTTGTGTGGTTGTAAAAGCTTTTCATTAAGGGTAGAATTGTAACTTTGTTTCCAAATTTAGAAAGGGGTCATTCTTTTTGGAACAGACCAAAAAAGAAATAGGTTCACATGAACTGAAATGGAGGGAGTATATATTTTCTTGTTAAAATCCTAACACGTTCAGCAATTTATGGAATCGGATACAGTGGCTTGGTTTTACAGATTCTAATTTGTACTATTTCAAAGTACCCTTAAGTCAATAAGGATTTATATAGTCGATCTGAACATGTTTCGGACCCAGGCGTAGTTATGTGAAAGGTACGTGTACCATTTACTTAGACGTATTTAAAACCTTGGAATTTAACATTATTTTAAAAGGTGTTTTATTTTGTAAAAGGTGATGTTGCATGTGTTTTTTCCAAAAAGAAAAGAAATTAAAAAAGAAGTGTCATACTCGTTAAGTGGTTTCTATGTTTCTTTGTAATCCCTTTCGACCAATTTGAAAAAAGAGTTGCACAATTAAACAAGAGAAAAACTTTTATGTGGAAGTTTTAGGACCTTATCGAAGAAAGTTTGGATTACTGAACTGGGAGAACTAACTTTGCAAGATCACCTCTATGCATGGAGTGTCTTTTTTTAAGGTTGTCAATGGATTTTTAAAAATTGACTAAATTTTGAAAGAAAGTGAAAATGGTATTTGAAAATTAGAGTTGTGTTTGGACATGAATATAATTTTGGTTGTTTTTAAATTTTAGTGAGTGATCTGAGTGGAAATTTTGAAAAAGAGCTTTTTGGAGTTTTTCTAATTTTTCAAAATTTCAAAATTCATTTAAAGTGAAAATTAAAAATTTTATGCTCAAACAATGATTTCGAAAAAAAAATAAAAAAATTTATATGGCCAAACAGGCTCTAAATATATCTTACTGAACCGAATTGAATGATTATCAGATTTCTTTTAATAAAATTATAGGTTTCTAATATAAATATTTAATCGTACTGAATAATTATGATAGATTTATTTGTGTAAGAATAAATCAAAAAAATACCGAGTTATCTATAAATATATATGTGTGTGTGTGTGCGCGCGAGCCACAAAGTATTTAGCGATCTTGAGTGGAAAGCCACAAGGTATTTGATATCTTTCCTCTCATATGATTTATATTTCTCTTGTATGCTTAATCTTCTAATAATAGACTTTGTTTTTGAGTTTGAACATGATTAATATCTTCTCACTCGTGTAATTTGTATTTCTTTTGTTTTTGCGTAATTTATTTTAGGTTGTGGTAAAATAGTGAAATAGATATTTGTTTTAGCCATTTTTATATTCCCTTGATTCATCACTTTTTAAACGTGATGTTTTTTTTTAAAAAAAAAAATTGAAAATTAACAAAATCGTACCAATATCGAAGAGAAACAGAGATAATTAGGACGATTTCGAAAAGTTCAATTTTGGTTTTGTAAAATTGAGTAATCGAAAAATTAGTTGTAAACTTTATAAAATAACCAGCCGAATCGAACAGTTGACACCCCAACCTATTGTTGTATTTCGGCACACCCCACAGCTACCCCTACCCAACCCCCCAAAAAGAAATGTACCTCTCATTTATGTATTGGTGTTAATTATATTAATTCAACTTATTTATTGCAGTGTGTTGGTTATGGTTGGAAATAAGAAACAACTATTGCAAAGTTAGGTCAAAGAATCATCTATTATAAGGCTGTTCAAAATCGAACAATAACCGTTAACCGAACTGCAAAATTGAGTTATTGGTATCGGGTTATCGGAGTAATAGTTGGTGAACGAATTGAGATTTTACGATTAACAACTTAATGGTTTGGGGATTACTCAATTTTTTTATCGGATAAATCGTTAACCCGTTAAATTTTTTTATATTTACACAAGTACTATTGAAACCCTAAACGACTAAATTCCTAATTTCTAATTCTCAATTCAATTAGCACTGCAGTCCGCAGCCGAGCAGTCGACCAATTCTTACTTCTTTGGCATACAACTGATACACGAGTCACAAAAAGGTTGATACATTGAGCAGAAAGTGAAGTATTTAGCAGCCTTTCCCCTTGTTGACATGAAATAAGAGAGCCATGCAACCAAAAGAAATACTTATAATAAGTACAATATAAAGCGTTAACAAATTCTATCACGTAGCAACAAATATTAAGAAACATGATAAACTAAAATGGGGATGGAACTTATTTGTTAACGAGGGAGTCGAGTTCTCTACAAATTTTCTATTTTCTATATCTCTTTTATTATCAGTAAACAGCACGATAATTGTTAATCCGAAATCAATTCGCTTGTTGCCTTGTTGGATGACTAGCAAATTACTATATTTGTAAATCGATAACCGATAACCGATGAGCCGAACTGTTGAGCATAATTATTCGTTCGATCTGTCCGATAAGCACCCCTAATATATTAGGGGTACCCAAGCATTACAATAAAACACGCTTTCAGAAAGTATTATCTAACACAATCACAACCCGAATCCCCAGAAAACCCGATTCATATTCGACCCGTTTCCTACATACCCAAGGAATCGCTCCAAACCCCACCTGCAGAAACCACATCTCAAGCTTCCCCACAAATAATTCTGTTTTCTTACCCGACCCGAGTAGCTCCGTTACCCGAGGATCGGGTTGAAGAGGAGGGTAAAGTGGAAGCTAAGGGTTATGAGGAGATCGAGGGAAAGAGGAGAAGAATCGAGGCTCAAAAAAGGGCGGCAATGAGGAGAGTTTTGAATGTTGAAGAGGAAATGGTTCCATTTCCAACATTGGTTAACGTGAAGAGTAGTGATGAAAAGAAAAAAAAAGTTGTTTAAGATCTTAAAGAGGCCATTCGGCTCGTAAAGGTCAGATCTTTTTTTTCAAATTAGTTAGGGTCGGTTACATGAATTCTTATTACTTGCATTTGTTGTTTCTGGTACAAAATTGTGACTCCTTGTAAAGTAAGTACTTGGATTATATGAATTGAAAAAAAAGAGAAGAAAAGTTTTAGGAAATGGTTCCATTTCCAACTTTGTTTAACGGGAAGAGTGACGAAAACAAGAAGAAAAAGGTTGTTTATGATCTTAAGGTGCCATGCAGCTCGTAAAGGTTAAATTTTTATTTGTTTCAACCAATGTACCTAATCCTGAATTAAGATTGCTCATTCGGAGCAAGGGGTGCATACTGGTGAGAAGAAAAAAAAGATGAGAGCTATTTGGGAGTAGTCGTCTTGAATGGTGAAAGGAGTAGAAAAAGGAAAAGCCGAAAAGGGGAATTAAAGCTGAAGTTACTTTCGTTGTTTAAAAAAAAAGAAAGAGTTACTGTGTAACAGAGTACTAAAAGGGAGTTGGGGTGGTGTTGAAGATTGCTTCAAAAGTTTGGGAGGGTCGCAACACCTGTTCAGTAATAGGTGGCGGTGGAAAAAAGGAAAGAATAAGAAGAAAGGAGGAAAAGACGAAATGAAGAAGAGTGTCTCGTGGTTTAAACAGACAGGTGAATAGAAGTTAATAAAATGGAGATTTGATGTTTGAATACCACAAAAAACTAGTTAGACGGAAAGATTTCTAAAATAGAAGTAACAGGATAGTTGAGGAAGCTTATTAGTTATGATTGTTATGTGGACAAATAGGATTAGAGTGTATTGTAGGCTTTCTATATCTTGTATTCGGCCAAGACTTTGGGGGAAGGATTGACAATGTAATTAATGATTGCATCAAGAATAGTTTTTGCCTAGTGATTGACATTTGCCTTATCCTAAAATTATTTTAGTTATGAAATATTGTTGAAGAAGTTATGCGGAAGCATTACTGTAAAGAAAATTATACATGAATTAATCTTTTTAGTTAAAGATGGAGGTGAAGGTGGGCCGGGAAGGGATTAGAGCAGGACGGAAGAGATGGAGGGTTGAATTAGTAAGCATAGCCTAGGATGCATTTATCTCACTATATATAAATAGTAAGGTCCATGATGCATGATACAATATTCAATTGTCAACCAACTGCCTAATAGTAATTTCAATGTTAGTGCCTATATAATTTGATGCTAATAGCCTAATATGGCCTGTCAAACGACCCGTAAATGTTGAATGGATAGGGGAGGGGGGAATATGAATGTGCTTTTAGTGCTTCTCAGCGAGTAACATCACGCGCTTTTGCAGATGGCCAAGTACTTGAGACAGTTGATGCCAGATACTAAAGTAAGTGATATGCATCTTTCTGCTCTTAATTCAAGTTGTTCTTTATGAATTAGTTCTTATTTCGTCATAATGCATGCGAAAGGTACTATTACCAAAGATATCACAAAAGCAGTGAAAGAAGCAAAGCGGGGTGTACCTTTCAAAAAAGTCAAAGCTACAATTGTGCATGTAGAATTGGGAAGGTACACTTGCCTCTTTCTCTTCTTCATCAAAGATTCTTAAGCTTCATTAGATTGTGACTACTGGAATGCAACTCTTGATGCTTTTCCCTAAAACACTGTTTGCAAGTTAGTTTCCAAATGAAGCACTGTGTGAAAATGTTAGGTCATTTGTACACGATTTTTTGCGTCAGAAGCCAGAACCTCAGCATGAATTGTTCCAGTCTATCATCTATGAAAGCAGACGCGTGCTTGATAATTCTGTGTTGCTTATGCGTGAAGTTGATGGAAAATTGCAAAACTGAGATTCCTTTAGAAAGATTCAGTGGTACTTCTGTAAGCATACTTGAAACTGGAAGATCACATGCATTGACATGGAGCAGTTGAGCAAATGAACTGGCCCATGTTAGAGCAGATGTTAGGGCAAAGTTGGCTCAAACTCTTTTGGAGATAAGGTATATTTTGGGTTTGTTCATTTAATTTTTCTAAATCATAATCTGCACTATCAACAGTAACCTGGTTTCGGTTTGCATTTACATTGGTCAGTTAAGTTGGAAATTGCTGTTGTCGACCCAATAACAACCTTCAAATAAGAGCGGGAAGCGGTGATTGCAGAATGAGAATCCCCACATGTTGGTATAAGTTGTTCCTTTATCTTTTAAATTGTTTTGTTGATTTTCGTATCTATCTCAGCTGCTGCTCTATTATCATTCTAAAAACGAGTTGAGCTTTGCATGGTTTATTTTCTATCTAAAATATCAGAAGGATAAAAAAAGGAGTATATATTCCTGCTTGATGGAGCAATTATATGCTTGCGGCAAAAATTATATGCCTTTTCTTTTTCTTTGTCCCCTCTTTTAGAGTGGTCATGATGGGTCATGGGTGTTATTCTTTGTAAGCTCCGTAACATAAATGATGGATGCCTTTAGTACAATTCATGGCTTTCCATTAAATGCCCTTACCAATTAGTTTGATTCATTCGCTGTGGTGTCTCACTCTCTTGTTTATGTTACTTTGTACAGGTTATCTACTGCTCTCCATGCTACTACAGATGATGTGTTCTACGCAGTCATCTGTTATATTCCAGAGCATGCAAAAAGTTATGCTGCAGTTATGTATAAGTACTTTGTCACTGATGACGTATTACTTATTGAAAGGTGTCACCATCTCATTTAAAAGTTTAAACTGTTAAAGAGAACTGTCTTTTAATTACTTTAATTATATTATGTCGTCAACATTATTAAGTTCTTATTTTGTGTGCAGGTAGAGATTCATGTCAATATCCATCAACAAGGTAACTTAATTCTTATACTTCTTTTCTTTAACTTAACCTTGTTAGCACAGAGAAATTCTGACTAATCTTGGGAATTTTACAGCACAAATGCATCTATTTTGAACTTAAGCAATGCCAGTGGATTGAGAGTATTTTGCACCGGACCAGTCACGCCATCTACCTCATCAGCTGCCACGACAAGTAGCTCTTTAAATTATCACCTTATTTCTTGCTATTATTGCTACAGGTTGTTTCTGTTTTTTTTCATTTTTCCTTAAATCGGGGCCTATCGGAAATAGTCTCTGCCGCCTTTACAAGGTAGGGGTGAGGTCTTTGTAAACTTTACCCACTCATGACCCCACTTTGTGGGATTATTTGTTGATGTTGTTTGGATATAAACACCTGTGATTCTTTAATGGCTCTCCCTTTAGCCCCCAAGAACCAAATCTCTATTCTCTGTGCCAACCTTGACGAGTAGGATAATTTGACTCTTTGCTAATATAAAGTTGCTCTCAATATTTCTTTCCATTTTGACAATTGAGTGCACTCAATAAAAGTATCCATTCAAGTAGTATAAAGGATAGTCCCTTCGGGTATACCCGAAAAGTTTGAAACAATACAGAAAAAATTAACATAGCTTTTGCCCAAGTATGACACATACAAATCTGATGAATAAACTAAATTTTTCATGAAAAGAAAAAGGAAAAAAAGAACCAATTAAGAAAGTACTATTCTTGAATTCACAACATGCATTTCCACAACGTCGGTTGTTGCTGCCGGTAGGATCTATCATCTCCTTTCGCCTTTTGAGCCGAGAGTTTTCAGGAAACAACCTCTCTACTTCTTCGGGTAGGGATAAGGTCAGGGTACACTCTACCTTCCCTAGACTCACTTAATGGAATTTTAGTAGATTATTATTGTTGTTGTTATCGTCCTGATTATTCAAAATGCATCAGTAACTTAGATTATTACTTTTTTTTTTTGTATTTATGTGACACACTTTTCTTTTAATCTATCCCCAAAAACTTAACACTTATATCCTTTCGGAAACTATTTAATTCTAGCACATCCCATTTACTCATCTAATTACATGAGTTGCTGGACCTCACCACTACACATTTAAATGTAAAGAAATGAAACTTTCACCACGACTCATGAGGATAATTTTAGTATTATGCATATATTTAGCTTACATGTTAAAAATATTTTTTAATTTTTTATATTCTATATTCGGTCAAATATAATCACATAAAATGAGAAGGAGCGAGTATTATCATTTGTCAAAAAACCAACATTTCAGTAGTAACTTCTGTCATACTAACAACATAACAAACAGAAAAGAATTAATCCAAATGGACGCTCATCTAAAATCTTAAATTAAAATAGATGTCAGTTGTACTATATATGTACAATTAAAGTATAATCTATGTATACCGATTAATAAACAGTTTGTTTTAAAACTCTCATGAGGCCTTAGGACGAATTCCTCATAGAGTCTGGCCAGTTATTTGTGTAATATATGTAAAAATAGCACAGGTTAGCCAGTTTTCGGACTGATCATTGAAAAATAGACAGCATTTGCAAAGTTATTGAAAAATAGCCACTATTTTGCTGTAGCACGGAAAATTCCAGCATAATATACTGGAGATTGGAGCACGTGTGTATGAACTTTCAGCATATTATGCTGGACTAGTATATTATACTGGAACTCCAGTATATTATGCTGGAAGTCCAGTATATTATACTGGTACTTCAGTATATTATACTGGAAGTGCAATATATTATACTGGAACTCAAGTATATTATGCTGGAATAATTTTCAGATTTTGAACAATATTTTCGTTCAGATTTATCTTTACATACAAAGTGACTAAATTTCGATTACTTTTGAAAAACTGTGGCTATTTTTCAACTACCACTTGTAAATCTAGCTATTTTTTAATTGGGGCATTTGTATCTATACCCGATTTTTGGGTCACGTTTTAACTTATACCCGCTTTGCAAAAAAAAATTGCAAGCGTACCCACTTTTCGCATAACTTCAGGCATACGGGCCTGAAGTAGTAAAATTTTTTGCCTAAAGTGTAGCAAAACTTTAGATATTTTTGCATGAAGTTTGGTCTGACTTGCAAAGGCAATCGCGCAAACTTCAGTTCATAGTGCAAATACAAAGTTCAATAAAACAACATGTGTTGGCTGAAGTTTTTGTTTGTAATTGCTGAACTTAAGCATTCTAGTAGCTGAAGTTTTGTTTTGTATTTTCTGAACTTCATCATGTTTTAGCTGAAGCTTTGTTATGTATTTGTTGAACCTCAGCATGTTTTAGCTGAAGTTTTGTTCTATATTTGCTGAACTTCAGCATGTTTTAGCTGAAACTTTGTTATGTTTGTGATGAACTTCAGGGCTGAAGTTTGTTTTGTATTTGCTGAACTTCAGCATTTTAGGAGCTGAAGTTTTTGTTTATATTTGCTGAACTTCAATATTCTTAGAGCTGAAGTTCTAAAACAACAATGACAAGTTGTCATTAAGATCCAGTTGCTAACTACTATTTATTGTATATTTTAGCCTTAGAATAATGAAATTATCAGGAAATTTGAAAAGCAATACTTCCTATAAAACAAGACCATTAGTAAAAGTAACATCTTCACCTAATGCACAGGGAATCAAGTCGTGCTTTCATGTTTCAGTAGCAATTAAAATTAGAATTTTCGAACTGGACAGTCTAGAAGTTAATTCCTAGTTGTAAAGAGCTAAAATAGCAAATATAAGTTGTTCTCTCTATCTTCAGCGTTCAGAAACGAAGGAGGAGGAGAAAGAGGCCTGAAGTTGTTTAAACAGTGGGTACAAGTTAAATTTTTTTAAAAAAGTGGGTATAGGTTAAATGGGGGCGACCAAATAGGGCGGCCCGTACAATTTTTACTTTTTAATTTCACCTGTAATATAGTAAAAATTGCACGGGGCGCCCTATTTGGTCGCCCCTTTTTAACCTGTAGCCGCTTTATTTTTCTGTTTGCACCCGTACCCGTTTTTTTTTGTTAAAAGCCTTTTAAAAAGATAATTTTGCCCTTTTTATTAAAAGAGTACTTTCTCTTCAAGTAAACCCCAGTTCTCTACTTTTTCTTCAAGCAAATACTCTCTCTCTCTCTCCCTCTCCCGTTTTTCGCGTTGTCTCTGAAATCAAACTGTTTTCGTCATTCTTTTTTGATTTTCTAACTGTTTGTTCCCCAACAATATTGCGTATAATCACAGGTACATTACATTAACTTTCTTGGTTTTATTGTAGTATTAATTTTTATGATTTAATTTCTGATTTTTATTTTTGATAGTCATGTTAGTTGAATCGATAGTTTCTTAGGGTTTAGTTTGATTAGTGCATTAGTTTTACTTTTACGATTGTGGTTTTTGTTTTGAACGCGTGTTTGTGTTTTTGATGAAAATTCTATAAATTCTTCAGTGATTTCTGGAGACATCGAAATTTTTAAAAATTTTCAGAGTTAAATAGATGATACTATCATGTACACCTTAATTTAGGGAGCTGAAGTTTTAGTTTTGTGTTATGTGTTTTTTATTATATTTTTTATAAACTTCAACATTAATTTTGGAGTTAAATTTGTGTTTGCTGAAGTTTATAATAATTCAAGGATACCTTAATTTTGGAAGCTGAAGTTTTTTATTTTTTGTGTTTAATTATTGGTGTTAAATTTCTGCTTTGCTGAAGTTTTTGTTTTGTAACTGGTGAACTTCAACATTTTTAGGGAGGTGACGTGTTGTTTTGTTTTTGGTGAACTTCAGCATTTAGGAGTTGAAGTTTTTGTTTTTGTTTTGGTGAACTTCAACATTTAGGAGCTGAAGTTTTTGTTTTATATTTACTGAGTTTCTGTCTTCTTTGAGCTGAAGTTTTTAACTGATTTTTTTGATAATGTTCTGACGTTATTTTTGCTATCTTTTACTTTCTTTGAACAGATGACATCTACAAATCCTAAAGCACCTACAAATCCTAAAGCACCTAAAGATCCTAAAACAGCTAAAGCATCTAAACAACGTAGAATATCAAAAGGTCCTTCAGCCCCTGTTGCTCCACCTAAAGACCAGGGGATAGATATTTTGAGTTTCGAGATTGGTTTAATTGTCGTGCTTACTGGAAGGGGAACCACGATTTGAAGTGTTTTATCACAACTTTCTTGACTCCTGCACAACAAGATAAGCTCAATAATGGTACATTTCGGTATTTTGGCTATGGAGAACTTCAAATGCAACATGAAGTTGGTTCATTGTTTGTGTCTTTCTCGAATATTCACCAATGATCTAGACTCCATTAGTTTCAAGATTTTGGGCGTGATGTATCGTTCACCCTTGAAGACTTTCACATTATGTGCGGTTTGAGGATCACAACACATAATGTTGAAAAACCATGTAAACGAGAGAGCAGGATTCTGAAACACCGAAATAATAAAGATGCTTTAGGAACTGACAAGCGGGTGGAATCGGGGGAGAATAAAATTGAGGCCAACGACAAAAAAGTAGAGACCTGAAACTCTAGAATGGATCAAATCCCAAGAGCGCCCCCGATATTGAAAGGCCTGTACTCCAAGAAATTTGTCCAAAAGCCTAGTGCGGCACCGAAGCCAATCCAAAAGAAGTTTCGTATGCGCGAAATTCCGAAGTATAACGGAACCACGAATCCAAACGAACATGTGACCTCCTACACGTGTGCCCTCAAGGGAAGCGACTTAAAGATGACGAGGGTGGTTCAGGTTCTTACACAGTCTATTGTGATGCTTCTAGAGTTCGCTTGGGAGCGGTATTAATGCAGGACGGTAAGGTGATTGCCTACGCGTCTAGACAATTGAAGGTGCACGAGAAGAATTATCCAGTGCACGATCTTGAGTTAGCTTCCATTGTTCATGCCTTAAAGATTTGGCGGCGTTACTTGTATGGGGTACAATGTGAGATTTTCACTGACCATTGTAGCTTGCAGTATCTGCTGAGGCAGAAGGATTTGAATTTGCGGAAGAGGAGAAGGTTGGAGCTTCTCAAGGATTATGAACTTACTATTTTGTACCACCCGGGAAAGGCCAATGTAGTGGCCGATGCCTTGAGTCTCAGAGCCGAGAGTTTGGGGAGTCTAGCTTACCTTTCAGCAGCAGAGCAACCTTTAGCACTTGATGTTCAGGCTTTAGCAGGTCAGTTAGTGAGATTGGATTTGTCAGACCCTCCGCGGGTATTAGCTAGCATGGATTCCCGATCTTCTCTCTATGATCAGATTAGAGCTCGGCAATATGATGATCCGCATTTGTTAGTACTTCAGGATAGGGTCCGTCGGGATGATGCTAGGGATGTGACTATCGGTGATGACGGTGTTATGAGGATGCAGGGTCGTATTTGTGTGCCCAATGTGGATGGTCTTTGAGAGTTGATATTAGTAGAGGCTCAGAGCTCGCGGTATTCCATTCATCCGGGTGCTGCGAAGATGTATCAGGATCTGAGACAACAGTATTGGTGGAGGCGGATGAAGAGGAATATTGTTGAGTATGTAGCACGGTGTCTCAACTTCCAGCAAGTCAAGTATGAGCACCAGAGACCATGTGGGTTACTTTAGAGTTAGATATTCTGGAGTGGAAGTGGGAGCGGATCAGTATGGATTTTGTAGTTGGACTTCCACGTACTTCGAAGGGTTTCGATGCTATTTGGGTAAATGTGGACAGGTTGACCAAGTCTGCGCACTTCATTCCTGTTAGTACTACTTATACTTCGGAGCGGTTAGAGAGTATCTACATCAGGGAGATTGTCCGATTGCATGGGGTTCCAGTTTCTATCATTCCTGACAGAGCTACACAATTCATGTCTCAATTTTGGAGGGGCGTACAGATAGGTATGGGTACTGAGGTAGAGTTGAGCACTGCATTTCATCCTCAGACCGACGGGCAGTCGGAAAGGACTATTCAGATTTTGGAGGACTTGTTACGTGCTTGTGTGATTGATTTTGGTGGTTCATGGGATCAGTTTCTACCACTAGCGAGTTTGCATATAATAACATCTACCAGTCCAGTATTCAGATGGCCCCGTATGAGGCTTTATATGGTAGGAGGTGTAGATATCCGGTTGGTTGGTTCGAGCCCGGTGAGGCTAAGCTATTGGGCACAGATTTGATTCAGGACGCGTTGGAAAATATGAAGTTGATTCAGGAGTGACTTCGCACGACGCAGTCTAGGCAGAAGAGTTATGCGGACCGGAAGGTCCGAGATGTGTCGTTTATGAAAGGCGATAAGGTACTGCTGAAGGTATCACCCATGAAGGGTGTTATGAGGTTCGGAAAGAGGGGAAAGCCGAGTCCTTGGTCTATTGGTCCTTTTGAGGTGCTTCGGAAGGTTGGTGAGGTGGCTTATAGACTTGCCTTGCCACCTAGCTTGTCGAGTGTTCATACGGTATTGCATGTGTCGATGCTCAGGAAGTATGTTGGTGACCCGTCTTATGTCTTGGACTTCAGCACAGTTCAGCTCGAGGATGATATGCCATATGAGGTTGAGCCAGTGGCTATTTTGGCTCGCGAGGTCAGAAAGTTGAGGTCTGAAGATATAGCTTCGGTGAAGGTTAAGTAGAGAGGTCAGCCAGTGGAGGAGGCTACTTGGGATACCAAGCGGGAGGCGCAGGGCAGATATCCTCACTTGTTTGAGACTCCAGGTATGTTTCTAGACCCGTTCGAGGACGAGCGTTTGTTTAAGAGGGGGAGAATGTAACGACCCGGTCGGTCGTTACACAAAATTTGTATTATATTTGCTGTTATTGCCTTGTCATAGGTTGGTTATACTGTTTAGGCTATGTTAGAGTTGGTTAGATCTGGTTCAGAGTGGTTATAGAAGGAGTTAAGACGCTTAGCCTCTAAAAGTAGTTTAGAGTTGAAAAAGTCAACTAAGAGTTGACTTATTGGTAAACAATCTCGGAATTCGGATTATATGGCTCGGATAGCTTCGTTAGGTGATTTGGAACTTAGGAGTGTGTTCAGAATATTTTTGTGATATCCGGTGTAGAATAAGGCTTGAATTGGCGAAAGTTAGTTTTTGGCGATTTCCGATCGGCAGTGGAAAATAGGCTATCGGGGTCGGAATAGAATTCCGGAAGTTGGAACAGGTTCGTAATAGCATTTTGGATATGTGTGCAAAATTTCAGGTCAATCGGATGTGTTTTGGTTGGTTTCTGCGTCGTTGGTGGAATTTAGGAATTTCAAAGTTCATAGGCTTGAATTTGATGTGATTTTGGTGTTTTGATGTTATTTTTGGTGTTTTGAAGGCTCGACTTTCGAATGATGTTATGGGACGTGTTGGTGTATTTGTTGAGATTCCCGAGGGCCTCGGGTGGATTTCGAAAGGTTAACGAATCAATTTAGACTAGGAGAAAAGTTGCTACATTTTTTTCACAGCAGCATGAACAGTAACTCGGGTGAACAGTACTCGGATGAACAGTAGCTCGGGTGAACAGTAAAATGCATGAACAGTACCGCAAAAATTCTGGACAGTATAAAAATAAACCTTCCGCGACCAATACCCACATTTTCACCATTTTTGTACGGAAAGAAAGCTTTTGAGGCGATTTTGAAGAGAAGAAATCATTGTTCTTCATTGAGGTAAGGATTTTTGACCCTGATACTCGATTATATGTGATTAAGGATCAAATATCAGTGTCTAATTCATGAAAATCAGTAGAAAAAGATGGAGTTAGAGCTTGAGATTATGAGACCTTTAGGGGTCGAGTTGAGGGGTCAAACGAACTCCGATTTTAGCGTTCTTTATATGTACGGANAGTTAGAGCTTGAGATTATGAGACCTTTAGGGGTCGAGTTGAGGGGTCAAACGAACTCCGATTTTAGCGTTCTTTATAGGTACGGAATCATGCGATGATGAAGAAATTTTTGGTATAAATTTGTCGAGTCCCGAGACGCGGGCCCACGGGTCGGGTTTTGGCTAATTTCGGGTTTTGTGCTAAAATTGGTACTTTTCAATTAAAATTCATTCCCGTAGCATAATTTGATGATAAAATTATGATATTGGTAGATTTGGAGCACTCAGAAGTTTATTCGAGAGGCAAGCGGGTTGCAGAGTAGCTTTTCGGGCTAGTTTGAGGTAAGTAATGTCTTTAAATCTTGTCCTGAGGGTATGAAACCCCGGAATTTACATCCTTTCACAGTTTTGGAGTGACGCACACACTAGATGACGAGTGTGGGGCGTGCAAGAATTGGAAATTTGGAAATATGTTTCCTTTTTAGGCAACTATTGAGTTGCGAAACTGCTTTTAAAGTCTATTCTTTATAGTATTGATATGTTTTGATATAATTGGGCTGTAAGCCGTGTTTGGGGCCTAGTGCCGATCTTTTTTAACCCCTTGGGGGCTATTTTCATGACAATTCCTCACTTAGAAATTATGATTTTACACTCAATCTTTCCTGATAAATTATTTTGACACTCAACGCTTGTTGATATTAAATCTTGAAATGAAATACTGTTTTGGGTCGAGAACCCTGTTTATTTATGGCCCGAGTGGCATGTTGAGAGTGTCTGACTGAGTGAGGCCGAGGGCCAATATTGTGAGGATGTTATGATATGAGAGAGGACGAGTGCCTGAGAGTGATTGATGCCATGATTTGGCTTTTTTATAGCGCTTGGGCTGTAGGAGCCCCTCCGGAGTCTGTACACACCCTCAGTGAGCGCAAGTACCTACTGAGTTCGAGTGCTGAGTGCCAAGTGATTGGGAGGCATGAGTGACAGTGAGGATGCCCGAGGGGCTGATACTGAGTGACCGTGAGGTGTTGAGTGACTGTTACAGAGTGATGGTGAGGTGCTGAGGGAATATTTATGAGTGATGATTATGGTCCGAGGGGCAGATTTTTGATGATATTTTACTGAGTTTTTATTGTGATTCACTTCATTTTTCAAACTGATATTTTTGGGAGTTTTACTGAGAAATACTGGAAAATATACTTGTTTTAAAGAATTTTTACAGAAATTGGTTTGGACTTCTATATACCTTATTGAGCCGTGTCATTTTATTGTTTTGTGGATTGGTGTATTTGTGCTGTGTGTTTCTTATTCTCAGACTGTAATTTATTTTCATTACTACTGAGTTGGCGTACTGATAATTACTCCGTGGACCTCTGTGTACAGATCCAGGTACTAGTGCGGAGCAGTAGCCATATTCGTTCGTTATCAGCGGCATTTACGGGATTTCGAGGTAGCTGTTCAGCGTCCGCAGCTTCTCCACTTCCCTTCTTCTTATAGTATTAGCATTTGATTCATAGACATTTATTAAGACATTAGCAGAGTTAGTTATATTCTTAGATGCTCGTGACCATGTTGACTCCAGTCCTGGGGGAATTGTTTAGAAATTAGATTATTTTATACTTGCCTAAAGACTTAGGAAATTTTCATGCTTGCTATGCTGATATTTAATGATATTGCGTTATTTGATTAAACTAAGTGTGTAGTTATGTGATGGTTGGCTAGCCTAGTTCCACGATAGGCGCATCACAGCTTGTTGGGATTTGTGGTCGTGACAAATTGGTATCAGAGCTCTATGTTACATAGGATCAACGGTCATGAGCAGGTTTAGTAGAGACTTGCAGATCGGTATGGAGACGTCTGTACTTATCTTTGAGAGGCTGCAGAACTCTTAGGAAAAAAAGAAATCTCATTTTCGTGAACTCTTTCGTGCCAATCTATTGGTTTTTGAAATCTAAACTCATGTTGTTTCATTCTCTCACAGATGGTGAGGACACGCAATACCGATCAGGGTGACCAGACACCAGCCAGACCCACAAGGGGTCGGGGCCATGGTGGAGTTAGGGGACCAGCCCGTGCAGCAGCCGGGACAGTACCACAGGATCCCCCTGTCATTCAGGATCAGGTTCCCGCCGAGGGGTACTCCAGCAGGACAGGCTCAGGCACCGGCAATTGTTGGTTGATTTCCCAATGCACACGCAAGTGTACGTGGTCGACAAGTAATATAGGA